>CM056055.1:227586437-227601437 GCA_029574335.1 Rana kukunoris | reverse complement strand
GCGGTGCTTTACCAGCACATTGGGATTGCAGATGAGGCTTCGCTCGAATAAGGCCCCTTTCACACTGGGGCGTTTTTCGAGCGTTATTCGAGCGTTATCCGAGCGAAGCCTCATCTGCAATCCCAATGTGCTGGTAAAGCACCGCCAAGACTCTAAAGTTTTAGGGCATTTTAGCAGTGCCTCAGTGTGAAAGGGCAAGGCGTTTTTACAGCGCTTTTCAATTAATTTAAATGGAGAGGGGCGTTTTTTTCAGCGCTCCAAAGATGCTGCTTGCAGGACTTTTCTCCACGCCTCAGTGTGAAAGGGTACGGCGTTTTTACAGCGCTTGCAGGACTCAGTGTGAAAGGGTCCATTAAGTTGCATGGAGAGTGTTTTAAGAGCACTATTTTTAACGCTAAAACGCTGTAAAAACGCCCAAGTGTGAAAGGAGCCTTATAGTAATAATAATAATAATAACAATCGTAACAATAATAATAATAATAATTTATCTTTCTGTAAAATAATGTGAATGTAACACGTTACCCCCAAAGGAGTCGCTGTTTCCTCAGAGCCCATGTAAGAAGAGCCACGCTCTCTGACACACCCAGGCCTGGGGGGGGGGGGGGGGGTCAGGGGGTGTTTATCACAGTGCTGTACAAAGAGAGTGGACATATGAGGAGAACATGCATACTCCATGCAGAGCGCCCCGAGACATGGACCCAGAACCCCAGTGCTGTACACAACGAGTGGACATATGGAGAGAACATACAAACTCCATGCAGGGAGTGCCATAACTGAGAAGTGGGCCCAGGACCCCGGTGTTGTACAGGAAGCATGCACATAGAGGGAGAACATACAAACTCCATGCAGGGAGTGCCATAACTGAGAAGTGGGCCCCGGCCCCCGGTGTTGTACAGGAAGCATGCACATAGAGGGAGAACATACAAACTCCATGCAGGGAGTGCCATAACTGAGAAGTGGGCCCCGGCCCCCGGTGTTGTACAGGAAGCATGCACATAGAGGGAGAACATACAAACTCCATGCAGGGAGTGCCATAACTGAGAAGTGGGCCCAGGACCCCGGTGCTGTACAGGAAGCATGCACATAGAGGGAGAACATACAAACTCCATGCAGGGAGTGCCATAACTGAGAAGTGGCCCCCGGTGTTGTACAGGAAGCATGCACATAGAGGGAGAACATACAAACTCCATGCAGGGAGTGCCATAACTGAGAAGTGGGCCCCGGCCCCCGGTGTTGTACAGGAAGCATGCACATAGAGGGAGAACATACAAACTCCATGCAGGGAGTGCCATAACTGAGAAGTGGGCCCAGGACCCCGGTGCTGTACAGGACGCATGCACATAGAGGGAGAACATACAAACTCCATGCAGGGAGTGCCATAACTGAGAAGTGGCCCCCGGTGTTGTACAGGAAGCATGCACATAGAGGGAGAACATACAAACTCCATGCAGGGAGTGCCATAACTGAGAAGTGGCCCCCGGTGTTGTACAGGAAGCATGCACATAGAGGGAGAACATACAAACTCCATGCAGGGAGTGCCATAACTGAGAAGTGGGCCCAGGACCCCGGTGCTGTACAGGATGCATGCACATAGAGGGAGAACATACAAACTCCATGCAGGGAGTGCCATAACTGAGAAGTGGGCCCAGGACCCCGGTGCTGTACAGGAAGTGTGTGATTGTTCCTATTTTTATGTCCATGCGGTCGCTGTGACATTCCAGAGTTCAGGTCACTTCCTGTTTACTGTCCTCATTCATCATTTATTGGGACCCCTGTGTCCAGAGCCGTCCAATCACTGAGCTCCAATAATCAGGAGATTCCTCGCACTATATAGACGTTGGGAATCCTATGAAATGACGTCATGAGGAATTTCTGATGTTTGGGGCCGTTCATTCCTCTCACTTGTTCATCCAACTACAAAGAAATGTACATGATGACCCGTCTATGATATGAGCCCGGTATATGCAGTGAGGTGTATTGGGCCATTCTAACACATGGATAGGCTTTGATCTAAACCATTCAATTGTAGCTCTGCTCTGTCCTGCTGGAAGTTGAACCCCCCCCCCCCCCCCCTCGGTCTCAAGTCTTTTCCAGGTTTTCTTCTAAGATTGTCCTGTATTTGTCTCCATCCATCTTCCCATCAGCTCTGACCAGCTTCCCTGTCCCTGCTGAAGAAAACCATCCCCACCACATGATGCTGCCACCACCATGTTTCACAGTGGGGATGGTGTGATCAGGGGGATGTGCGGTGTTAGTTTCCCCCACACATAGTGGAAAAGTAGAATTTTGGTGTTATGTGACCAGAGCACCTTGTTCCACATGTTTGCTGTGTCCCCTCCCCCACATGGCTTTTTACAAACTACAAACAGGACTTCTTATGTCTTTCTTCTTGTCACTCTTCCATAAAGGGCAGATTTGTGGAGAGCACCACTAATAGTTGTCCTGTGGACAGATTCTCCCCCCTGAGCTGTGCGGCTCCTGTGCAGCTCCTCCAGAGTTACCATGGGCCTCTTGGCTGTTTCTCTGATGAATGCTCTCCTTGCCCGGCCCGATCAGTTTAGGTGGATGGCCATGTCTTGCAGTTGTGCCGTACTCTTTCCATTTTCCAATGATGGATTGAACAGAAGCTCCGTGAGATCTTCAAAGCTTGGGAGATTTTTTTATAACCGAACCCTGCTTTATACTTCTCCACAACTTTATCTCAGACCTGTCTGGTGTGTTCCTCGGCCTTCATGATGCTGTTTGTTCACTTAGGTTCTCTAACAAACCTCTGAGGGCTTCACAGAACAGCTGTATTTATACTGAGATGACATGACACACAGGGGGACTCTATTTACTAATTAGGTGACTTCTGAAGACGATTGGTTCCCCTAGATTTTAGTTATCAGAGTAAAGGGGGCGCCATACAAATGCCCCTCCCCCACACTTTTCACATAGTTATTTGTATCATTTTCCTTCCACTTCACAATTATGTGACACTTTGTGTCTCTCACATAAAATCCCAATAAAATACATTTACGTTTTTGGTTCTAACATGAGAAAATTTGGGAAATTTCAAGGGGTATGAATACTTTCCCCAGGCCCTGTATATATGTATGTATCTCTATGTATCTATGTGAGTGTTGTATGTATCTATATGTATCTCTATATATCTCTATATATCTCTATGTATCTCTATATATCTCTATGTATCTCTATATATCTCTATGTATCTCTATATATCTCTATGTATCTCTATGTATCTCTATATATCTCTATGTATCTCTATATATCTCTATATATCTCTATGTATCTCTATGTATCTCTATGTATCTCTATGTATCTCTATGTATCTCTATATATCTCTATGTATCCCTATCTATCTCTATGTATCTCTATCTATCTCTATGTATCTCTATGTATCTCTATATATCTCTATGTATTTCTATATATCTCTATGTATCTCTATGTATCTCTATATATCTCTATGTATTTCTATGTATCTCTATATATCTCTATATACCTCTATATATCTCTATGTATCTCTATGTATCTCTATATATCTCTATATATCTCTATGTATCTCTATGTATATCTATGTATCTCTATATACCTCTATATATCTCTATATATCTCTATGTATATCTATGTATCTCTATATACCTCTATATACCTCTATGTATCTCTATATATCTCTATATATCTCTATGTATCTCTATGTATATCTATGTATCTCTATATACCTCTATATATCTCTATATATCTCTATGTATATCTATGTATCTCTATATACCTCTATATACCTCTATGTATCTCTATATATCTCTATATATCTCTATATACCTCTATATATCTCTATGTATCTCTATATATCTCTATGTATCTCTATGTATCTCTATATACCTCTATATATCTCTATGTATATCTATGTATCTCTATATACCTCTATATACCTCTATGTATCTCTATATATCTCTATATATCTCTATATATCTCTATGTATATCTATGTATCTCTATATATCTCTATATATCTCTATGTATCTCTATGTATCTCTATGTATCTCTATGTATCTCTATGTATCTCTATGTATCTCTATATACCTCTATATATCTCTATGTATCTCTATATATCTCTATGTATCTCTATGTATCTCTATGTATCTCTATATATCTCTATGTATCTCTATATACCTCTATATATCTCTATGTATCTCTATATATATCTATGTATCTCTATATATCTCTATATATCTCTATGTATTTCTATGTATCTCTATGTATCTCTATATACCTCTATATATCTCTATGTATCTCTATATATCTCTATATATCTCTATGTATCTCTATGTATCTCTATGTATCTCTATATATCTCTATGTATCTCTATATACCTCTATATATCTCTATGTATCTCTATATATCTCTATGTATCTCTATATATCTCTATATATCTCTATGTATATCTATGTATATCTATGTATCTCTATGTATCTCTATGTATCTCTATGTATCTCTATATATCTCTATATATCTCTATATATCTCTATGTATCTCTATGTATCTCTATGTATCTCTATGTATATCTATGTATCTCTATATATCACTATGTATCTCTATGTATCTCTATATATCTCTACGTATCTGTATGTATTTCTATGTATCTCTATATACCTCTATATATCTCTATGTATCTCTATATATCTCTATATATCTCTATGTATCTCTATGTATATCTATGTATCTCTATATATCTCTATGTATCTCTATGTATCTCTATGTATCTCTATGTATCTCTATGTATCTCTATATATCTCTATATATCTCTATGTATCTCTATGTATCTCTATGTATCTCTATGTATCTCTATATATCTCTATGTATCTCTATGTATCTCTATGTATCTCTATGTATCTCTATGTATCTCTATATATCTCTATGTATCTCTATATATCTCTATATATCTCTATGTATATCTATGTATCTCTATATATCTCTATGTATTTCTATGTATCTCTATATACCTCTATATATCTCTATATATCTCTATGTATATCTATGTATCTCTATATACCTCTATATACCTCTATGTATCTCTATATATCTCTATATATCTCTATACAGTATATCTCTATGTATATCTATGTATCTCTATATATCTCTATGTATCTCTATGTATATCTATGTATCTCTATATATCTCTATGTATCTCTATGTATCTCTATGTATCTCTATGTATCTCTATATATCTCTATATATCTCTATGTATCTCTATGTATCTCTATGTATCTCTATGTATCTCTATATATCTCTATGTATCTCTATGTATCTCTATATATCTCTATACAGTATCTATGTATATCTATGTATCTCTATATATCTCTATGTATCTATGTATATCTATGTATCTCTATATATCTCTATGTATCTCTATGTATCTATATATTCTATGTATCTCTATATCTCTATATATCTCTATATATCTCTATGTATCTCTATGTATCTCTATGTATCTCTATGTATCTCTATGTATCTCTATGTATCTCTATGTATCTCTATGTATCTCTATATCTCTCTATGTATCTCTATGTATCTCTATATATCTCTATATATCTCTATATATATCTCTATATCTCTATGTATCTCTATGTATCTCTATGTATCTCTATGTATCTCTATATATCTCTATATATCTCTATATATATCTCTATGTATCTCTATGTATCTCTATATATCTCTATATATCTCTATATATATCTATATCTCTATGTATCTCTATGTATCTCTATGTATCTCTATGTATCTCTATATATCTCTATATATATCTCTATGTATCTCTATATATCTCTATATATCTCTATGTATCTCTATGTATCTCTATATATCTCTATATATCTCTATATATATCTCTATGTATCTCTATGTATCTCTATGTATCTCTATGTATCTCTATATATCTCTATGTATCTCTATGTATCTCTATGTATATCTCTATGTATCTCTATCTATCTCTATGTATCTCTATATATCTCTATATATCTCTATGTATCTCTATGTATCTCTATGTATCTCTATGTATCTCTATGTATCTCTATGTATCTCTATGTATCTCTATATATCTCTATGTATCTCTATGTATATCTCTATGTATCTCTATGTATCTCTATGTATCTCTATATATCTCTATGTATCTCTATATATCTCTATGTATCTCTATGTATCTCTATGTATCTCTATATATCTCTATGTATCTCTATATATCTCTATGTATCTCTATATATCTCTATATACCTCTATATATCTCTATGTATCTATGTGTAGCTCTGCGTGTCGGGTGGGAAGACGCGGCGTGTCGGGTGGGAAGACGCGGCGTGTCGGGTGGGAAGACGCGGCGTGTTCGTTTCAGGTGAGATATGAAGAATGCAGAGAATTGCGGCTCTGATTTGATTACCTCCAGAGATGTCAGTCGCTCGGGACGGATCTGGGAGAGAATCGCTATCATTATCCGTCTGACAAATGTGATTCCTCATTCCACATGAGTGACATTCGCACTTAACACAAACTAAATAAAACATCGCACCTCCTCCCTGACCCCAATACACATTACCTACAGATCCCCCCCCCCCCCCCCCAGCTCTGATCAGAGGAGAGAAATAAAGAGATATAATAACAGCACCGATCAGATGAATATTCATATTTATATATCTCTGACATATACCGCAGCGCTGTACAAAGATCACTGAGCCAATCACATCAGTGTTTGTACCAGAGGAGCTTACACTCTAATGTCCCCCTCCCCCCACAGTCACACACTATTGGGGTGTGATGGGATCCGGTGGGGGGTTCTGTATGGGGGTAGCATGGTGTGATTGGGTGTGATGGGATCCTGTGGGGGGGATTTGTATGGGGGTAGCATGGTGTGATTGGGATCCTGTGGGGGATCTGTATGGGGGACATCATGGTGTGATCGGGTGTGATGGGATCCTCTGGAGGGATCTGTATGGGGGTAGCATGGTGTGATGGGATCCTGTGGGGGATCTGTAAGGGGGTAGCATGGTATAACTGGGGTGTGATGGGATCCTGTGGGGGAATCTGTATGGAGGGTAGCATGGTGTGATTGGGTGTGATGGGATCATGTGAGGGATCTGTATGAGGGGTAGCATGGTGTGATTGGGGTGTGATGGGATCTTGTGGGGGATCTGTATGGGGTAGCATGGTGTGATGGGATCTTGTGGGGGGATCTGTATGGGGGGGGGGCAGCATGATGTGATTGGGGTGTGATGGGATCCTGTGGGGGATCTGTATGGTGGTAGCAAGGTGTGATTGGGGTGTTATGGGATCCTGTGGGGGGTCTGTATGGGGGTAGCATGGTGTGATTGGGGTGTGATGGGATCTTGTGGAGGGGTTAATTGGTGGGATATATATATGTAGGGGGGTGTCTGGTGTGATGGGATCTGTGGGGGATCTGTATGGGGGTTGCATGGTGTGATTGGGGTGTGATGGGATCCTGTGGGGGGTCTGTTTTTTATGGGGGGAGTATGTTGGGGGTTGGCCCCATCCTGTGATTGGATCTGTGTGGGGGATTGTATGGTTTGATTGGGGTGTGATGGGATCCTGTGGGGGGTCTGTATGGGGGGGCAGCATGGTTGTGATGAGATCTTGTGGGGGGATCTGTATGGGCCGGGTTGAGGGGGGATGGTTGGGGGCCCCTTGGGGGGCAGCATGGTGTGATGGGATCTTGTGGAGGGGTATGGGGTAGCATATTGTGATGGGGTTGTGGGGCGGATATGTATGGGGGCTGGAGTGATTGGTGAGGTGTGATGGGATCCTTGTGGGGGATAGCAAGGTGTGATCGGAATGTGATGGAATCTTGTGGGGGGATATGTATGGGGGGTAGGTATCATGGTGTGTGATGGGATCTTGTGGGGAGATCTTTTATGGGGGTAGCATGGTGTGATGGGATCATTGTGGGGGATCTGTATGGGGGGGGGTTGATGTGAGGTGTGATGAGATCTTGTGGGGATCTGTATGGGGGTAGCATGGTGTGATTGGGGTGTGATGAGATCCTGTGGGGGATCTGTATAGGAAGGTAGAATGTTGTGATTGGGGTGTGATGGGATCTTGTGGGGGATCTGTATGGGGGGCAGCATGGTGTGATGAGATCTTGTGGGGGATCTGTATGGGGGGTAGCGATGGTGTGATGAGATCTTGGGGGGGATCTGTATGGGGGTAGAATGTTGATTTGGTTTGATGGTGTGTGGGGTGTGATGGGATCCTTGTGGGGGATCTGTATGGGGGGTAGCATGTTGGTTGTGATTGTGGGTTTGATGTGTTGTGATGGATCTGTGGGGGATCTGTATGGGGGTAGCATGGTGTGATGGGATCTAGTGGGGGGATCTCGGTGGAATCTTCAGTCACGGGTAGACGTGTGTTGGTGGAGTTCTCACGTCTCGGCACTTCACTCGCTCACACCTCACACACACCGGACCACCATCCGGCAGCCTTGAACACTTTGGCAACTTCATGACTATAATAACGTTGGATGTTGACAGATTTCTGACGTGTCTCAGAATGAGCGCCAGTGAGAATCATAAAATGTGACACGTCTCAGATCTGGGGGTGAGGAGTTTGCCGATACAACGAGGAGGAGGGACACGCAAGTCATTAGGAGTTCCCCAGATTCCCTCCAATAGCATTGGACTGGGGAGGGGGAGGAGAACCACACTGCGTGCCACGGGGCATTCCCTTCCCACCAATCTTTTTTTGAGGTCCAGCTCGGATCTCAGGGGTTTGGGTGCATTATGGCATGTGCCTTCATTTACCGTAGTCTGCCAACACACAGCGACCGAAAACTGGAATCGCAGCATTTGTTTTAATGGAGAGCAGCATAACGCACAGCATGCGCATTTTGGTGGCTTGCAGCCGTCCAATCTCTCCCACTTCACTTTCCTAATTTCCGGCCTTGTCTGTTCAGTGACCCCACATACACGGGTCCACATTTCTGGCCTCGTCTGTCTAGTGACCCCACATACACGGGTCCACATTTCCGGCCTTGTCTGTCCAGTGACCCCGCATACACGGGTCCTCATTTCTGACTTCGTCTGTCCAGTGACCCCCACATACACGGGTCCTCATTTCCGGCCTTGTCTGTCCAGTGACCCCACATACACGGGTCCACGTTTCTGGCCTCGTCTGTCTAGTGACCCCACATACACGGGTCCTCATTTCCGGCCTTGTCAGTCCAGTGACCCCCACATACACGGGTCCTCATTTCTGGCCTCGTCTGTCTAGTGACCCCACATACACGGGTCCTCATTTCTGGCCTCGTCTGTCTAGTGACCCTACATACACGGGTCCACATTTCTGGCCTCGTCTGTCCAGTGACCCCACATACACGGGTCCTCATTTCTGGCCTCGTCTGTCTAGTGACCCCACATACACGGGTCCTCATTTCTGGCCTCGTCTGTCTAGTGACCCTACATACACGGGTCCACATTTCTGGCCTCGTCTGTCCAGTGACCCCACATACACGGGTCCACATTTCTGGCCTCGTCTGTCTAGTGACCCCACATACACGGGTCCTCATTTCCGGCCTTGTCTGTCCAGTGACCCCACATACACGGGTCCACGTTTCTGGCCTCGTCTGTCTAGTGACCCCACATACACGGGTCCTCATTTCCGGCCTTGTCAGTCCAGTGACCCCCACATACACGGGTCCTCATTTCTGGCCTCGTCTGTCTAGTGACCCTACATACACGGGTCCACATTTCTGGCCTCGTCTGTCTAGTGACCCTACATACACGGGTCCACATTTCTGGCCTCGTCTGTCCAGTGACCCCACATACACGGGTCCACATTTCTGGCCTCGTCTGTCTAGTGACCCCACATACACGGGTCCTCATTTCCGGCCTTGTCTGTCCAGTGACCCCACATACACGGGTCCACGTTTCTGGCCTCGTCTGTCTAGTGACCCTACATACACGGGTCCACATTTCCGGCCTTGTCTGTCCAGTGACCCCACATACACGGGTCCACATTTCCGGCCTCGTCTGTCCAGTGACCCCACATACACGGGTCCACATTTCTGGCCTCGTCTGTCTAGAGTGACCCCACCATACAGGGTCCTCATTCCATTTCCGCCTCGTCTGTCTAGTGACCCCACATACACGGGTCCTCATTTCCGACTTCGTCTGTCCAGTGACCCCACATACACGGGTCCACATTTCTGGCCTCGTCTGTCTAGTGACACCACATACACGGGTCCACATTTCTGGCCTCGTCTGTCTAGTGACCCCACATACACGGGTCCACATTTCCGGCCTTGTCTGTCCAGTGACCCCGCATACACGGGTCCACGTTTCTGGCCTCGTCTGTCCAGTGACCCCACATACACGGGTCCACATTTCCGGCCTCGTCTGTCTAGTGACCCTACATACACGGGTCCTCATTTCTGGCCTCGTCTGTCTAGTGACCCTACATACACGGGTCCTCATTTCTGGCCTCGTCTGTCCAGTGACCCCGCATACACGGGTCCACATTTCTGGCCTCGTCTGTCTAGTGACCCTACATACACGGGTCCACATTTCTGGCCTCGTCTGTCTAGTGACCCCACATACACGGGTCCTCATTTCCGGCCTTGTCAGTCCAGTGACCCCCACATACACGGGTCCTCATTTCTGGCCTCGTCTGTCTAGTGACCCCACATACACGGGTCCTCATTTCTGGCCTCGTCTGTCTAGTGACCCCACATACACGGGTCCACATTTCTGGCCTCGTCTGTCTAGTGACCCTACATACACGGGTCCACATTTCTGGCCTCGTCTGTCCAGTGACCCCACATACACGGGTCCACATTTCTGGCCTCGTCTGTCTAGTGACCCCACATACACGGGTCCTCATTTCCGGCCTTGTCTGTCCAGTGACCCCACATACACGGGTCCACGTTTCTGGCCTCGTCTGTCTAGTGACCCCACATACACGGGTCCACATTTCTGGCCTCGTCTGTCTAGTGACCCTACATACACGGGTCCACATTTCTGGCCTCGTCTGTCTAGTGACCCCACATACACGGGTCCACATTTCCGGCCTTGTCTGTCCAGTGACCCCGCATACACGGGTCCTCATTTTCGACTTCGTCTGTCCAGTGACCCCACATACACAGGTCCTCATTTCCGGCCTTGTCTGTCCAGTGACCCCACATACACGGGTCCACGTTTCTGGCCTCGTCTGTCTAGTGACCCCACATACACGGGTCCTCATCTCCGGCCTTGTCTGTCCAGTGACCCCACATACACGGGTCCACATTTCTGGCCTCGTCTGTCTAGTGACCCTACATACACGGGTCCACATTTCTGGCCTCGTCTGTCTAGTGACCCCACATACACGGGTCCACATTTCCGGCCTTGTCTGTCCAGTGACCCCGCATACACGGGTCCTCATTTCCGACTTCGTCTGTCCAGTGACCCCACATACACAGGTCCTCATTTCCGGCCTTGTCTGTCCAGTGACCCCACATACACGGGTCCACGTTTCTGGCCTCGTCTGTCTAGTGACCCCACATACACGGGTCCTCATTTCCGGCCTTGTCTGTCCAGTGACCCCACATACACGGGTCCACATTTCTGGCCTCGTCTGTCTAGTGACCCTACATACACGGGTCCACATTTCTGGCCACGTCTGTCTAGTGACCCCACATACACGGGTCCACATTTCCGGCCTTGTCTGTCCAGTGACCCCACATACACGGGTCCAGATTTCCAGCCCCGTCTGTCCAGTGACCCCACATACATGGGTCCTCATTTACGGCATCGTCTGTTGTCATAATTTTTATGGCCACAAATATATGAACTGTATCAATTGTTGAATTGATGGGTGATCGGCTGCACCACATCCCCTCAAATATATATCAAACATCACAAAATTCACAGAGGACTTTTCAGGTGCCAATGTAACATTTCCACACTTCAGATTAAAAGA
Organism: Rana kukunoris; assembly: GCA_029574335.1. NCBI lineage: Eukaryota > Metazoa > Chordata > Amphibia > Anura > Ranidae > Rana > Rana kukunoris. The sequence goes on along the minus strand of CM056055.1, from coordinate 227,589,483 downwards.
AAACATATCCTTGTGTTCATTTACCAATAAGACATTATAGTACACATGGAAACTCTTTACTTCATTTTATCAGTTAATAAAGGTAAGCATAGATAATAATCTATCACCTTCCATCTGTTAAGAGTAAGGCATTCTCAACGCATTTCGCAGAGAACTTCCTCAGGAGTTCAGAGGTTCTGTAAAATAAGACAATTCAATGGCATCATTAAGGATATAAACATTCTCCACATACATATAGTCCATAGAGAAACTACTAATCACTTACAAATGATCACATATAGTCAGGTCAATATAGATAGTGTTACTAGTAATAAGTAGATAACATACAGAGAAGGACATATCATTGTACATGTGATCTGTGCCATCTACAGAGGAACATTGAAACACAAAAGAGAGACGGCAGAATGAGACCATGGGGTCCACGGGGGGTCTGCTTATTTCTTATTTTTGGGTTTGTTTGTTTTTACTCTACTTTACTTTACTTTTCCATTCTTTGTGATCGACTGAGTATACATGTATATGTCTTTGGTAAGGAATCTCCAGTCCAGTGTCCCTATACTTGGCCTGGTCTGTCCAGTAAAACCACATACACGGGTCCCCATTCCCGGCCTCGTCTGTCCAGTGGCCCCCACATACACAGGTCCCCATTCCCGGCCTCGTCTGTCCAGTGGCCCCACATAGACAGGTCCCCATTCCCGGCCTCGTCTGTCCAGTGACCCCACATACACGGGTCCCCATTCCCAGCCTTGGCCGTCCAGTGGCCCCACATACACGGGTTGCCATTCCCAGCATCATCTGTTTAGTGACCCCACATATATGGGTCCCCATTCCCAGCCTCATCTGTTGAGTGACCCCACATACATGGGTTCCTATTCCCAGCCTTGGTCCCTATTCCCGGCCTCCTCTGTCCAGTGGCCCCCACACACACATGGGTCCCTATTTCCGGCCTCGTCTGTCCAGGGACCCCACATAAATGGATGCCTATTTCTGGCCTTGCCTGTCCAGTGACCCCACACACATGGGTCCCCATTCCCAGCCTCATCTGTTTAGTGACCCCACATACACGGGTCCCCATTTCCCAGCCTTGGTTGTCCAGTGGCCCCACATACACGGGTCCCCATTCCCAGTCTCATCTGTTTAGTGACCCCACATACATGGGTTCCTATTTCCAGCCTTGTCTGTCCAGTGACCCCACATACATGGGTTCCTATTCCCAGCCTTGTCTGTCCAGTGACCCCACATACATGATTACCTATTCCTGGTTTTGTCTGTCCAGTGACCCCACATACATGGGTCCCTATTTCTGGCCCCACCTGTGCAGTGACCCCACACACATGGGTCCCATGCCCAGCCTTGTCTGTCCAGTGACCTCACATACACGGGTCCTCATTCCCAGCTTAGTCTGTCCAGGGACCCCACATACATGGATCCCTATTTCTGGCCTTGCCTGTCCAGTGACCCCACACACATGGGTCCCCATTCCCAGCCTCATCAGTCCAGTGACCCCACATACACGGGTCCCTATTCCCGGCCTCATGTGTCCAGTGACCTTACATACACGGGTCAATATTCCTGGACTCGTCTGTTGATCACAGTGTTTATGGCCACAAAAATATATAAAATGTACACAAATAATGGTGGGCGCTTTCTTTCTACCCTTTGCAATAGATCAGATTTGACTCCACAGACACACACTGCCTTCTAATATATTTATATTTATGGATTCCCCGAGGTGACGAATTGTTCTCATCTTTATCTGTAAGGACAAATGAAAAGGTGTGATCAGCGGTGACCCCAGGGCTTGCCATATTGTGTGATGCCTGGGCCTGCCCATTGTTCCTTCAATCCGGCAGACGGGATTTGGAGGACCCATTTCCTCTCCACTTAGAGGAACAGTCATCTTTATATCCCCCAATTTGGTGTCAGTAATAAGTCCATCGGCAGCCAGAGTCTTCCTCCCCCCCCCCGAACCGTGGTGCGCTCTCCTCGGCGAGGGGTTAAATGGCGGTGTCCCCTGACCTGTCATACCGCCAACCAGAGATATAAATTGATAGCACATGTAGAGCGTAGAAAATCAAATCTCACAACCTTCACAACATCCCTCTAATGTGACATCAGATTAAGAAAAACCAACGTTTTTAAAAGGGCCCTTCCCGAGATTTAATATTCCCGAGCCTTGTACCAGGATGGAATTAATCACACGTCCCAAATCCAATTGGCTGCTGGAATTCTACATGAGCCGCTTAATTGATGGGCCTGTTATATATTGGGCTTATTATTATATTATCTGATATTACATGGCTGGGGGGGCACAGGGGATAATGTGCCATGTTACAACTGCGGGCCCCTGAACTCTGATATTGGGGCCCCCTGCCAAAGATGCCCCAAATGTACCCTCCCACCTCTGTCTGCCCGGGAGCATAGAAATATATTACATCGGTGAAAGGAGGAAATTTTTAATTTGAAAAATACACATAAAGCCCAAATCTCTGACAATGAAGATAAATGAATGTCAGTTACGAATATTGAGATATGATGATATATATATATATATATACAGTATATATAATGAGAGTGAAGGAGAGGAGGAGAACGGAGCAGACAGAGGGGGAGATCCGACATCACACAGATATACAATGTATCCTAATGTGATGAGATATAGAAGGAGAATCATTGAGAGAAGAACAATGGGGCACACAGAACACAATACCGTCATATACAGTCATAAATAGTCATAAATACACAATTGCTTTGGCAATGCTAAAATATAGCTGCTCCTGCCAATAAAGAGAGAGAGAAGAAAGAAGAGAGAGAGGAAGAGAGAGAGAGAGAGAGAGAGAAGAAAGAAGAGAGAGAGAGAGAAGAAAAAGAGAGAGAGAGAGAAGAAAGAAGCAAGAGAGAGAGAGAGCGAGAAAGAAGAAAGAAGCGAGAGAAGAAAGAAGAAAGACGCGAGAGAAAGAGAAGAAAGACGCGAGAGAAAGAGAAGAAAGACGCGAGAGAAAGAGAAGAAAGACGCGAGAGAGAGGGAAGAAAGACACGAGAGAGA
>CM056055.1:227491437-227583937 GCA_029574335.1 Rana kukunoris | reverse complement strand
ATGAGAGAGAGACAAGGGAGAGGGGGGGCAAGAAAGAGAGAGAGGGAAGTGAGAAAGAAACAAGAAAGAGAAAGAGAGGAACAAGAAAGAGAGAAGGGGGCGAGAGAAAGAGAGAGAAGAGAGAGAAAAGGAGAGAGAGAAGAAAGGAAAGAGAGAGAAGAGAGAGTGAAAAAGAGAGAAGAGAGAGATAAGAGAGCAAGAGAAAAAGAGAGAAGAGAAAAGAGAGAGGAGGAGAGAAGAGAGAGGAGGGACAGGGAAGCTGGTCAGAGTTGATGGGAAAATGGATGGAGACAAATACAGGGCAATCTTAGAAGAAAACCGGTTATGCCGCGTACACACAATCGGAAAATCTGACAACAAAACCATGTTTTTTTTTCCGACAAGATCTTGACTCAAACTTGTGCTGCATACACACGGGTCACACCAAATTTTGAATGTCAAGAGCGCGGTGACGTACAACACAACAACAAGCCAAGGAAAATGAGTTCAATGATTCCGAGCATGCATGGTTTTCTGTGCTTTGGAATTGCATATGACTTGTCAGAAAATTTGAGAACCAGCTCTCAAATTTTTCTTGGTGGAAATTCCGACAGAAAAATTCCGATGGAGCCAACACACGGTCAGAATTTCCGACCAAAAGCTCACATCAGACTTTTCTTGTCGGAATTTTTCCAATCGTGTGAACGCAGCATAACAGTCTGCAAAATACTTGAGACCGGGGAGGAGGTTCACCTTCCAGCAGGACAACGACCCTAAAGTACAGCCAGAGCTACAATGGAATGGTTTAGATCAAAGCCTATTCATGAATGGCCCAGTCACAGTCCAGACCTAAATCCCATTGAGAATCTGTGGCCAAGACCTGAAAATTGCTCTCCATCCAATCTGACAGAGACAGAGATATTTTACAGAGAAGAATGGGCAGAAATGTCCCTCTCTAAGGGCCCTTTCACACGTAGCGGACCGTTTTTCGGTACACTCCGTGTGTGTCCGTCGGCTCAGCGGGGATCCCCGCTCAGCTGTCGGCAGACAGGGCGGTCCCCGCACACTGTGCAGGGACCGCCCTGTCTCTCCTCCGCTCTCCCCTATGGGGAATCGGATGAAGACGGACCGTGTGTCCGTATTCATCCGATCCGATCCTTCAGACGGAAGAAAAATAGGGTTTTCTTCCGTCCGAAAAACCGGATCCAGGCGGACGCGGATCTTTGCGGACGTTAGCGGATGCATCATCCGCTAACGGACGCGATCCCATAGGGCCCCATTCTAAGTCCATTTATGGACTTAGAAAAAGCGGACCGTTCGTCCACACGTGTCAAAGGGCCCTAAAGCTGGTAGAGACACCCCCAAAAAGACTTGTAGAGAAAGGGGGTTCTACAAAGTATTGACTCCGGGGGGCGCCATACAAATGCCCCTCCCCCTCCACACTTTTCACATATTTATTTGTATCATTTATCATTTTCCTTCCACTTATTAACACTTTGTGTTGGTATCTTACATAAAATACCGTATTTATCGGGGTATAGCGCGCTCCCGCGTATAGCGCGCACCCCTAAAGTGGCCCCCATTCCTGTGGGAAAAAAAGATTTTTATACTTACAGTTTTGGTGTCTTGCGCCGCGTCCATCGGCGGCTTCGGGTGTCCATCTTTGTCGGGTCCGGCGTCCTTCCCGCTCGATCCCCGCGCCGAGTTTGAATACTGCGCCGGCATATACCGAGCGTAGTACACTCGGGCAGGCTCGGCTACTCTCGCGCTCACGTCCTGTACGTCCAGGACGTGAGCGCGAGAGGAGCCGAGCCTGCCCGACTATACACGAGTGGGAAAGCGGGTATCGGCGTATATCGCGCACCCACGATTTTGCCCTGATTTTCAGGGCAAAAAAGTGCGCGGTATACGCCGATAAATACGGTACATTCTAGTTTTTTTGGCTGTAACATGAGAAAATGTGGGAAATTTCAAGGGGTGTGAATATTTTTTCCAGGCTATGTATACTTTTTCAGGGCACTGTATATAGAGGGGTATGAATAGTTTTTCCAGGCTATGTATAGAGAGGGGTATGAATGTGCAATTCCTTGCATTGGCATCAGTGGGTGCAACAAGGAACCCCCAACACTTGTAAGAAAAGAAGCTGCTGAAGGGTGTTTGCAGGGAATAGTCCTGGAAAGGGTATAACTGAACCCACTGAGAGTACATCTGGTTGGGGCGGAGTCACAGCGGGCGGGGCGGTGGGGGCTTATTTCGCTTTTTATACACCGACCCCCCCGAATCCCGTACATAAAGGAGATTCATTAGCGGCAAAGTTCTCCGCAAAAAAAAAAACTTGTGAAGTTAAGTCGCTCCTTCCGAGTCCCGGGGAAAAAAGCCAGTTCTGAAAATGACTTCAGCGCGGCCGCCGCCCGTCCGTCTCGTGTATCCTTGGGCCTCAAGAATGAATAAAAAATCCTAAAGAAAAAAAAAACGAAAAGAAATGAAAAGACATAATTTGATTCTGCGCTGAAAGGCACGGCGACCGAGAATATTGTGATTTCTTTTTTTTTTTTTTTTGTTAAGAAAAGTTAAAACTTTTATGTGGCGTTTAAAGGGAGAGAGAGAGAACGTTCCGGAGTATTTCAGAGGAGAGCCGCCGGTCGCCGACAAAAAAATAAAATAAAAGAAGCAATTTGCTGAAAGAGAAGTAAAAAAAAAAAAAAATTTTTTTTTCTGCGATTGGGGACTTTATGTGACTCCGCTGCGCGGCGCGCGTTACAGACGAGACTCATTAGGAGCCATTGTTGTTCATAGCGACTGACGTTTGAAGCCCATTAAACACATATGATATTGCTTAAAGAAGGACGCATGGAAAAATGTTTGGTTCGTTGGCACAGCAGTGCGCCCCCTTCTCCGCCCAGCTTTGGAGACTCGTAAAAAAAACGCGCGCCGCCGCGCAGGGGGGAGATCTTCCACTAAACGCAGCTACAGCTCGACCTCACAGCCCAACTAATTGAGGTAACACAGTCCATTGAGGGAGAGTCTGCGGAGAAATGAGGGCGTGCGTCCTGGGGGAGGAGGCGTGCATCCTGGGGGGGGGGCGTGCATCTTGGGGGGAGGGGGGCGTGCGTCCTGGGGGAAGGGGGGGCGTGCGTCTTGGAGGTAGGGGGTTTTGCATCCTAGGGGGGCGGGCGTACGTCTTGGGGGGGTGTGGCGTCACTTCTCCGGTAATGTCAGGTGGGGCCTTTAGGTGTCAGACGCCATTTTTTTTTTGTTTCCATGAGCTGGTAGACAATGATAGACGATCCTGAGGCATGATTCACTGAATCGCTGATGTCGTTTTCCTCCGCAGCGAAGAACAGACCGGGTGACGCACTTATTATGGGAGACTGGTGCAATCCTCGGAAAAAGATGAATCTAAAGGGACACGGAGCAGAGCTGCCACCCGTCCTCTGTCCCTACTACCTCCTCAGACGCCCCTCATCTATCTCTATACTGTATACTGTTCAGGAAAGCTCCGCCTTTTATCAGGAAAAAGCCTTCCTTGAGCTCCAATCAGTGACCTAGACTGAGATGATGTCATCAGCATGCTGCAGGCAGGAGCAAGCATTTTATCAGTCTCCTCCCCCTTCCAGTGGCCAGACTGCAACATTGTAGCTTTCCCTAGGCTGAGATGATGTCATCAGCCTACTTACTGCAGGCAAGAAACATTACATTGTAACTTTTGAAGAAAGAGGAGAAAACATTTCCTCAGTCTCCCCTCCCTCAATGATTGGGCTGCAAAATTCCCTAGACTGAAATGATGTCACCAGTCTGCTGCAGGCAGAAGGAAGCATTTTCTCAGTCTCCTCCCCCTCCAATGGCCAGCCTGCAACATTGTAGCTTTCACTAGGCTGAGATGATATCATCAGCCTGCTGCAGGCAGGAACAAGCATTTTCTCAGTCTCCTCCCCCTCCAGCGGCCAGACTACAACATTGTAGCTTTCTCTAGGCTGAGATGATATCATCAGTCTGCTGCAGACTGGAGGAAGTATTTCCCCAGTCTACCTTCCCCCAGTTATCAGACTGTACATTGTAACTTTGTAGAAGGAGGAGGAAGCATTTCCTCGGTGTCCCCTCCCCCAGAGTCAGTCTGGTGTGTCCAGGAGAGCGTGTGTTCATTGCCTAAATATTTTGCACTAAAATATTTCTTTCTATCCTATGTGAGAAGGTTGGGGAGTACAATAAAGTACAGGTAAAAGGTTATTTGGATGCACAGGTAAAAGGTTGGTTGGATGTGCAGGTAGAAGGCTGTTTGGATGTGCAGATAGAAGGTTGGTTGGATGCGCAGGTAGAAGGTTGGTTGGATGTGCAGGTAGAAGGTTGGTTGGATGCACAGGTAGAAGGTAGGTTGGATGCATGGGTAGAAGGTTGGTTAGGTGCACAGGTAGAAGGTTGGTTGGATGCACAGGCAGAAGGTTGGTTGGATGTGCAGGTAGAAGGTTGGTTGGGTGTACAGGTAGAAGGTTGGTTGGATGCACAGGTAGAAGGTTGGTTGGATGCACAGGCAGAAGGTTGGTTGGGTGCACAGGTAGAAGGTTGGTTGGGTGCACAGGTAGAAGGTTGGTTGGGTGCACAGGCAGAAGGTTGGTTGGATGTGCAGGTAGAAGGTTGTTTGGGTGCACAGGTAGAAGGTTGGTTGGATGCACAGGCAGAAGGTTGGTTGGATGCGCAGGTAGAAGTTTGGTTGGATGTGCAGGTAGACAATTGGTTGGATGTGAAGGCAGAAGGTTGGTTGGATGTGCAGGTAGAAGGTTGGTTGGATGCACGGGTAGAAGATTGGTTGGATGTGCAGGTAGAAGGTTGGTTGGATGCACGGGTAGAAGATTGGTTGGGTGCACAGGTAGAATGTTGGTTGGATGTGCAGGTAGAAGGTTTGTTGGATGCGTAGGTAGAAGGTTGGTTGGATGTGCAGGTAGAAGGTTGGTTGGATGCGTAGGTAGAAGGTTGGTTGGATGTGCAGGTAGAAGGTTGGTTGGGTGCACAGGTAGAAGGTAGGTTGGATGCATGTGTAGAAGGTTGGTTAGGTGCACAGGTAGAAGGTTGGTTGGATGCACAGGTAGAAGGTTGGTTGGGTGCACAGGTAGAAGGTTGGTTGGATGCACAGGCAGAAGGTTGGTTGGGTGCACAGGTAGAAGGTTGGTTGGATGCACAGGTAGAAGGTTGGTTGGGTGCACAGGTAGAAGGTTGGTTGGATGCACAGGCAGAAGGTTGGTTGGATGTGCAGGTAGAAGGTTGGTTGGATGCACAGGTAGAAGGTTGGTTGGATGTGCAGGTAGACGATTGGTTGGATGTGAAGGCAGAAGGTTGGTTGGATGTGCAGGTAGAAGGTTGGTTGGATGCACGGGTAGAAGATTGGTTGGATGTGCAGGTAGAAGGTTGGTTGGGTGCACAGGTAGAAGGTTGGTTGGATGTGCAGGTAGAAGGTTGGTTGGGTGCACAGGTAGAAGGTTGGTTGGATGTGCAGGTAGAAGGTAGGTTGGACGCACAGGTAGAAGGTTGGTTGTATGTGCAGGTAGAAGGTTGGTTGGATGCACAGGTAGAAGGTTGGTTGGATGTGCAGGTAGAAGATTGGTTGGATGTGCAGGTAGAAGGTAGGTTGGGTGCACAGGTAGAAGGTAGGGTGGATGCACAGGTAGAAGGTAGGTTGGGTGCACAGGTAGAAGGTTGGTTGGATGTGCAGGTAGAAGATTGGTTGGATGTGCAGGTAGAAGGTAGGTTGGATGCATGGGTAGAAGGTTGGTTAGGTGCACAGGTAGAAGGTTGGTTGGATGCACAGGTAGAAGGTTGGTTGGGTGCACAGGTAGAAGATTGGTTGGATGTGCAGGTAGAAGGTTGGTTGGATGTGCAGGTAGAAGGTTGGTTGGGTGCACAGGTAGAAGGTTGGTTGGATGCACAGGCAGAAGGTTGGTTGGGTGCACAGGTAGAAGGTTGGTTGGATGCACAGGCAGAAGGTTGGTTGGATGTGCAGGTAGAAGGTTGGTTGGATGCACAGGTAGAAGGTTGGTTGGATGTGCAGGTAGACGATTGGTTGGATGTGAAGGCAGAAGGTTGGTTGGATGTGCAGGTAGAAGGTTGGTTGGATGCACGGGTAGAAGATTGGTTGGATGTGCAGGTAGAAGGTTGGTTGGGTGCACAGGTAGAAGGTTGGTTGGATGTGCAGGTAGAAGGTTGGTTGGATGCACAGGTAGAAGGTTGGTTGGATGTGCAGGTAGAAGATTGGTTGGATGTGCAGGTAGAAGATTGGTTGGATGTGCAGGTAGAAGATTGGTTGGATGTGCAGGTAGAAGGTAGGTTGGGTGCACAGGTAGAAGGTAGGGTGGATGCACAGGTAGAAGGTAGGTTGGGTGCACAGGTATAAGGTTGGTTGGGTGCACAGGTAGAAGGTTGGTTGGGTGCACAGGTAGAAGGTTGGTTGGGTGCACAGGTAGAAGGTTGGTTGGGTGCACAGGTAGAAGGTTGGTTGGATGTGCAGGTAGAAGGTTGGTTGGATGCACAGGTAGAAGGTTGGTTGGATGTGCAGGTAGAAGATTGGTTGGATGTGCAGGTAGAAGATTGGTTGGATGTGCAGGTAGAAGATTGGTTGGATGTGCAGGTAGAAGGTAGGTTGGGTGCACAGGTAGAAGGTAGGGTGGATGCACAGGTAGAAGGTAGGTTGGGTGCACAGGTATAAGGTTGGTTGGGTGCACAGGTAGAAGGTTGGTTGGGTGCACAGGTAGAAGGTTGGTTGGGTGCACAGGTAGAAGGTTGGTTGGGTGCACAGGTAGAAGGTTGGTTGGGTGCACAGGTAGAAGGTTGGTTGGATGTGCAGGTAGAAGGTTGGTTGGATGCACAGGTAGGTTGGATGCACAGGTAGAAGGTTGGTTGGGTGCACAGGTAGAAGGTTGGTTGGGTGCACAGGTAGAAGTTTGGTTGGGTGCACAGGTAGAAGGTTGGTTGAATGTGCATGTAGAAGGTTGGTTGGGTGCACAGGTAAAAGGTTGGTTGGATGTGCAGGTAGAAGGTTGGTTGGATGCGCAGGTAGAAGGTTGGTTGGATGTGCAGGTAGAAGGTTGGTTGGATGCGCAGGTAGAAGGTTGGTTGGATGCACAGGTAGAAGGTTGGTTGGGTGCACAGGTAGAAGGTCGGTTGGGTGCACAGATAGAAGGTTGGTTGGGTGCACAGGTAGAAGGTTGGTTGGATGCACAGATAGAAGGTAGGTTGGATGCACAGGTAGAAGGTTGGTTGGATGCACCGGTAGAAGGTAGGTTGGATGTACGGGTAGAAGGTTGGTTGGGTGCACAGGTAGAAGGTTGGTTGGATGCACAGGTAGAAGGCTGGTTGGGTGCACAGGTAGAAGGTCGGTTGGGTGCACAGATAGAAGGTTGGTTGGGTGCACAGGTAGAAGGTTGGTTGGATGCACAGATAGAAGGTAGGTTGGATGCACAGGTAGAAGGTTGGTTGGATGCACCGGTAGAAGGTAGGTTGGATGTATGGGTAGAAGGTTGGTTGGGTGCACAGGTAGAAGGTTGGTTGGATGCACAGGTAGAAGGTTGGTTGGGTGCACAGGTAGAAGGTTGGTTGGATGCACAGGTAGAAGGTTGGTTGGATGCACAGGTAGAAGGTTGGTTGGATGCACGGGTAGAAGGTTGGTTGGGTGCACAGGTAGAAGGTTGGTTGGATGTGCAGGTAGAAGGTAGGTTGGATGTGCAGGTAGAAGGTAGGTTGGATGCACAGGTAGAAGGTAGGTTGGACGCACAGGTAGAAGGTTGGTTGGATACACAGGTAGAAGGTTGTTTGGATGTGCAGGTATAAGGTTGGTTGGGTGCACAGGTAGAAGGTTGGTTGGATGCACAGGTAGAAGGTTGGTTGGATGCACAGGTAGAAAGTTGGTTGGATGTGCAGGTAGAAGGTTGGTTGGGTGCACAGGTAGAAGGTAGGTTGGACGCACAGGTAGAAGGTAGGTTGGATGCACAGGTAGAAGGTTGGTTGGGTGTGCAGATAGAAGGTTGGTTGGATGTGCAAGTAGAAGGTTGGTTGGGTGCACATGTAGAAGGTTGGTTGGATGCACAGGTAGAAAGTTGGTTGGGTGCACATGTAGAAGGTTGGTTGGATGCACAGGTAGAAGGTTGGTTGGGTGCACAGGTAGAAAGTTGGTTGGGTGCACAGATAGAAGGTTGGTTGGGTGCACAGGTAGAAGGTTGGTTGGATGTGCAGGTAGAAGGTTGGTTGGATGCACAGGTAGGTTGGATGCACAGGTAGAAGGTTGGTTGGGTGCACAGGTAGAAGGTTGGTTGGGTGCACAGGTAGAAGGTTGGTTGAATGTGCAGGTAGAAGGTTGGTTGGGTGCACAGGTAGAAGGTTGGTTGGATGCACAGGTAGAAGGTTGGTTGGGTGCACAGGTAGAAGGTTGGTTGGATGTGCAGGTAGAAGGTTGGTTGGATGTGCAGGTAGATGGTTGGTTGGATGCACAGGTAGAAGGTTGGTTGGGTGCACAGGTAGAAGGTTGGTTGGGTGCACAGATAGAAGGTTGGTTGGATGTGCAGGTAGAAGATTGGTTGGATGTGCAGGTAGAAGGTAGGTTGGGTGCACAGGTAGAAGGTTGGTTGGATGTGCAGGTAGAAGATTGGTTGTATGTGCAGGTAGAAGGTAGGTTGGATGCTCAGGTAGAAGGTTGGTTGGATGTGCAGGTAGAAGGTAGGTTGGATGCACAGGTAGAAGGTTGGTTGGATGCACAGGTAGAAGGTTTGTTGGGTGCACAGGTAAAAGGTTGGTTGGATGTGCAGGTAGAAGGTTGGTTGGGTGCACAGGTAAAAGGTTGGTTGGATGTGCAGGTAGAAGGTTGGTTGGGTGCACAGGTAGAAGGTTGGTTGGGTGCACAGGTAGAAGGTTGGTTGGGTGCACAGGTAGAAGGTTGGTTGGGTGCACAGGTAGAAGGTTGGTTGGGTGCACAGGTAGAAGGTTGGTTAGGTGCACAGGTAGAAGGTTGGTTGGGTGCACAGGTAAAAGGTTGGTTGGATGTGCAGGTAGAAGGTTGGTTGGATGCACAGGTAGAAGGTTGGTTGGATGTGCAGGTAGAAGGTTGGTTGGGTGCACAGGTAGAAGGTTGGTTGGATGTGCAGGTAGAAGGTTGGTTGGGTGCACAGGTAGAAGGTTGGTTGGATGTGCAGGTAGAAGGTTGGTTGGGTGCACAGGTAGAAGGTTGGTTGGATGTGCAGGTAGAAGGTTGGTTGGGTGCACAGGTAGAAGGTTGGTTGGATGCACAGGTAGAAGGTTGGTTGGATGTGCAGGTAGAACATGGGTCTTCAAACTACGGCCCTCCAGTTGTTCAGGAACTACAATTCCCATCATGCCTAGTCATGTCTGTGAATGTCAGAGTTTTACAATGCCTCATGGGATGTGTAGTTCCACAACAGCTGGAGGGCCGTAGTTTGAGGATCCCTGAGGTAGAAGGTTGGTTGGGTGCACAGGTAAAAGGTTGGTTGGATGCGCAGGTAGAAGGTTGGTTGGGTGCACAGGTAGAAGGTTGGTTGGGTGCACAGGTAGAAGGTTGGTTGGGTGCACAGGTAGAAGGTTGGTTGGATGCACAGGTAGAAGGTTGGTTGGGTACACAGGTAGAAGGTTGGTTGGGTGCACGGGTAGAAGGTTGGTTGGGTGCACAGGTAGAAGGTTGGTTAGGTGCACAGGTAGAAGGTTGGTTGGGTGCACAGGTAAAAGGTTGGTTGGATGTGCAGGTAGAAGGTTGGTTGGGTGCACAGGTAGAAGGTTGGTTGGATGTCCCTTGAGAAACTGTATCTCTAAACTGAGACACCTGGTTTGGCTGAGAGTTCATGTTCATCCAATGTAGGGCAGTGGTGGTGGTGGTGGGGGGGGGGCGGCGTACACGGACACTTCCCCCCACCGACTTCTAGGGAAAAGACTGTGGATCGGACCGGGTTCTCCCACCTAATTCCTGATTCCCCGGACAGCCGTGTCCCCATACACACCAGATCTTCCCCTTGTCGGGCTGTCCATGGAGGAAGCGGCCGCCCGTCTCCCCATGCTGTGGTTACATATAATATTCTCTGGGAATTTGCAGTCTCACGTTGCACAGAGCTATAAATCGCTGACTGATCGCAGATTGCACGGATTAATCACGACCATTGACTTCCACAATCATTAGATGACGCTAATGTAAACACTTTACTCTGTGATTACAGATGAGCCATAAAGAGGACAAATCTGGACAAAGTTGACTGCGCGATGAATCACAGTTTTCCAGTTTTCTGGTGCAGGAAGATTCATGAAGAGCAAACCGATGACGATTCCACCCGATTCTCCCCGAAGATCGGACACAGGACAACCTGGAAACTCTCATTCACCAGACTGGGCCTCCTTTGCCTAATAATGGTGGACTACAAACAGGTCACTCGATAGGGATCATTCCAATACCTTCATCATTGGGCTTCTGGTTCAGAAAAGCTCCCCAACCTCAGTAGTAGGGATGAGCTTCGACTCGAACATCGTATGTTCCATCGTTCGTCGAAATACGAACAAAACGGGTCGTTCGCGCCAAATTACGTTTCACAGACCTTAATTCACTGCGGCATCGCTGGCTGGTGATTGGACAAGCAAGCACTATAACCCGCATGCTTGGCCAATCACAGCACGCAAAAAACGGAGAGCCGTAATTGGCCAAAGCCAGGGTGGCTTTGGCCAATTATGGCTCAGGGGGTTTAGTACACGCCCCACACTATAAAAGGCCACCTGCTGGGCGGCCTTATGTAGTGTGTTGCGGTGGTGGTTAGAGAGAACAGAGAGAGTGTCATTTTTTTGCAGGTAGATAGAGCAGGCAGGCTAGTCAGTTAATGTTACAGTGTGTAGAGGATATATATACATCCCAGGTGTTGTACATATATTTATACACTGTATAGTTAAGCCAGATCAGTTCTTCCTAATTTACTGGCAGGCAGGTGTGATTGTGCTCTTTAACCACTTGCCTACTGGGCACATACACCCCCTTCCTGCCCAGACGAAATTGTAGCTTCCGACACTGCGTCGCTTTAACTGACAATTGCGCGGTCGTGCGACACGGCTCCCAAACAAAAAATGTACGTCCTTTTTTTTTCCAAAAATAGAGCTTACTTTTGGTGGTATTTGTTCGCCTGTGCGTTTTTTTATTTTTTGGGCTATAAACAAAAAAAGAGCGTGAATAAAAAAAAAAACACAATGGGCCAGATTCAGGTAGAGTTATGGCGGCGTATCAGTGTTGCGCCGGCGTATCTGTTTTCTGTATTCAGAAGACAAGATACGCCGGTTTGCAAGAAAGATCCGACAGGCGTCGTCGGATCTTAAATGCAGTTTTAAAAAGGCCGCCGGGGGTGTTCCCGCTGATTTACGGCGAGAATATGTAAATCGGCGCGATACGCCAATTCACGAACATACGCCGACGCAGTCACGTAAAGATAAAGCTTCCCAAAGCAGACGCATCCTATGTTAAGTATGGACGCCGAGACCGCGGGAAATCTGAAAATGTTTACGTCGTCTGCGTAACTCGTCTGTGAATGGGGATTTACGTCGATTACGATCACGGCGAAAACGCTGTCATAATTCGGAGCATGCGCACTGCGATTTTTCTATGGCCGGCACATTCGCAGTACGTTCAGCGCGTGGACGCGCCTAATTTTAATAGGAGACGCCCCCTACCCGCCTATTTTGAATTAGGCCGGCCTATTTACGCTACCCTGCCGCAACTTTACACGCAAGTGCTTTGTGAATACAGCACTTGCGGCGGCGTAACGTAAATAAGAAAAGTTACGCCGCCTCAACTTTGCGCACAGCTTTATGAATCTGGCCCAATATTTTTTGCTTTTTGCTATAAAAAATAAATATCCTGTTTAAAAAAAAAAAAAACAGTTTATCTCAGTTTAGGCCGATACGTAATCTTCTACATATTTTTGGTAAAAAAAAAAAAAAAAAAAAAATCGCAATAATAGTATAGTGACTGGTTTGCGCAAAAGTTATATTGCCTACAAAATAGGGGACATAATTATGATTTTTGTTTTACTAGGAGTGGCGGCGATCTGCGATTTTTTTTTTTTATCGGGACTGCGACATTATAGCGGACACATCGGACACTTTTGACACATTTTTGGGACCATTCACATTTATACAGTGAACAGTGCTATAAATATGCATTGATTACTGTATAAATGTGACTGGCAGGGAAGGGGTTAACACTAGGGGGTGAGGAAGGGGTTAATTGTGTACCCTGCATCGTGTTCTAACTGTAGGGGGAGGGGGGGTGACTGGGGGAGGTGACCCCCCCTTACCTTCAGCCCTCCCCCTCCTGCCGCCCATCGGACACTGAAATGCGCTGAATGAGTAAAGGCTCGTTTAGATGGTTCTGCTTATGCGCGTTGTGCTTTTGCTATTGAACACAGTGCCACTCCAACACATGCCTTCAGATAAATGCACCAGGGGCCTACATCTGACCTGCTTTGCCTGAAATCTGAATGTGTCTCAATAAGACCCACCCCCAAGGAGCCACACAGGCTTTTATACCCACAGCCAACCTCAGGCTCCTCCCAGTAACCTGACCAACCCCAGAACACCCACAGAATATTTTATTTCCACAGCTAGGCTCAGGCTCCTCCCAGTAATCCGACCAACCCCAGAACACCCACACATGCTTTTATTTCCAGTTAGCCTCATGCTTCTCCCAGTAATCTGACCAACCCCAGAACACCTACACATGCTTTTATTTCCAGTTAGCCTCAGGCTTCTCCCTGCAATCTGACCCACCCATGAGCACCCACACAAGGTTTTAATTCCAACAGCAGGCTTCTCTCAGTAATACGACCAACCCCAGAACACCCACAGATGCTTTTATTTCCACAGCTAGGCTCAGGCTTCTCCCTGCAATCTGACCCACCCCTGAGCACACACACAAGGTTTTATTTCCAACAGCAAGCCTCCAGGCTACTCCCCAGTAATCTGACAAACCCCAGAACACCCACGCAGGCTTTTATTTCCACAGCTAGCCTCAGGCTTCTCCCTTCAATCTGACCCACCCATGAGAACCCACACAAGGTTTTATTTCCACAGCTAGCCACAGGCTCCTCCCAGTAATCCGACCAACCCCAGAGCACCAACACAAGGTTTTATTTCCAACAGCTAGCCCCAGGCTTCTCCCTGCAATCTGACACACTCCTGAGCACCCACACAGGCTTTTATTCCCACAACAAACCTCAGGCTCCTCCCAGTAATCCGACCAACCCCAGAACACCCACAGATGCTTTTATTTCCACAGCTAGCCTCAGGCTTCTCCCTGCAATCTGACCCACCCCTGAGCACCCACCCACACAAGTTTTTATTTCCACAGCTAGCCACAGGCTCCTCCCAGTAATCCGACCAACCCCAGAACACCCACACAAGGTTTTATTTCCAACAGCTAGCCCCAGGCTTCTCCCTGCAATCTGACACACCCATGAGCACCCACACAGGGTTTTAATTCCAACAGCAGGCTCCTCCCAGTAATCCGACCAACCCCAGAACACCCGCACATGCTTTTATTTCCACAGCTAGCCTCAGGCTTCTTACTGCAATCTGACCCACCCCTGAGTACCCACACAAGGTTTTAATTCTAACAGAAAGCTCCAGGCTCCTCCCAGTAATCTGACCAACCCCAGAACACCCACGCAGGCTTTTATTTCCACAGCTGGCCCCAGGCTTCTCCCTGCAATTTGACCCACCCCCGAGCACCCACACAGGCTTTTCTTCTTTCAGCCAGCCCATGCAGGCTCCACCCAGCCATCCAAATCACCCCGAGCACCCACAAAATCTTTTATTTCCACAGCTAGCCCCAGGCTCTACTCGGCAATCTAACACACCCCAGAACACCCATGCAGGCTTTTATGTCCACAGCTGGCCCCAGGCTTCTCCATGCAATCTGACCCACCCCTGAGCACCCACACAAGGTTTTATTTCCAACAGCCAACCTCAGGCTCCTCCCAGTAATCCGACTAATCCCAGAACACCCACACATGCTTTTATTTCCACAGCTAGCCTCAGGCTTCTCCCTGCAATCTGACCCACCCTATAGCACCCACACAAGGTTTTATTTCCACAGCTAGCCTCAGGCTTTTCCCTGCAATCTGACCCACCCCAGAACACCCACACATGCTTTTATTTCCACAGCTAGCCTCAGGCTTCTCCCTGCAATCTGACCCACACCTGAGCACTCACACAAGGTTTTATTTCCAACAGCAAGCTCCAGGCTACTCCCCAGTAATCTGGCTTACCCCAGAACACCCATAGATCACCCATGCAGGTTTTTATTTCCACAGCTGGCGCCAGGCTTCTCCCTGCAACCTGACCCACTCCTGAGCACCCACACAGGCTTTTCTTCCTTCAGCCGGCCCATGCAGGCTCCACCCAGCAATCCAAATCACCCCCGAGCACCCACAAAATCTTTTATTTTCACAGCTAGCCCCAGGCTCCACTCGACAATCTGACCCACCCCTGAGCACCCACACAAGGCTTTATTTCCAACAGCAAGCTCCAGTCTACTCCCAGTAATCCGACCAACCCCAGAACAACCTCACATACTTTTATTTCCAGAGTTAGCCTCAGGCTTCTCCTTGCAATCTGACCAACCCATGAGCACCCACACAAGGTTTTAATTCCAACAGCAGGGAAAAAAATGATAAAAATGTAATTTAGGGTACAGCATTGTATGACCGCGCAATTGTCATTCAAAGAGTAAGAGCGCTGAAAGCTGAAAATTGGTCTGGGCAGGAGGGGGGTTTAAGTGCCTGGTAACCAAGTGGTTAAAGTCCATGGCCCAGATTCACGCAGGGCGGCGTATCTTTAGGCGGGCGTAGCGTATCTTCCTTACGCTACGCCGCCGCAAATTAGAGAGGCAAGTGATGTATTCACAAAGCACTTGCATCCTAAGTTACGGCGGCATAGCGTAAATGGGCCGGCGTAAGCCCGCGTAATTCAAAGTAGGTGGAAGGTGGGCGTGATACATGTTAATGAACCGTGACCCCATGCAAATGATGGCCGAACGAACGGCGCATGCGCCGTCCGTGGACGTATACCAGTGCGCATGCTCAGAATCACGTCGGATAGAATGCCTAAGAGACGTCCAACACTGCCTACGACGTGAACGCAACTTACGCCCAGCCCCATTCACGTACGACTTACGTAAACGGCGTAAAAAACGACGGCTGTTCCGACGCCTATACCTTTGCATGGGATGCACCATCTTTTTGCTGGTTTATCGTTACGCCGGAAAAACGCCTTACGTAAACTAGGGTTGTCCCGATACCACTTTTTTAGGACCGAGTACAAGTACCGATACTTTTTTTCAAATGTGTCCCCAAATGCAGCCATGTCCCTCCAGCCATGTCCCCCACATATGCAGCCATGTCCCCCCAGCCATGTCCCCCCAGCCATGTCCCTCTAGCCATGTCCCTCACATATGCAGCCATGTCCCTCTAGCCATGTCCCTCACATATGCAGCCATGTCCCTCTAGCCATGTCCCTCACATATGCAGCCATGTCCCTTCAGCCATGTCCCTCACATATGCAGCCATGTCCCTTCAGCCATGTCCCTCTAGCCATGTCCCTCACATATGCAGCCATGTCCCTCTAGCCATGTCCCTCACATATGCAGCCATGTCCCTCTAGCCATGTCCCTCACATATGCAGCCATGTCCCTTCAGCCATGTCCCTCACATATGCAGCCATGTCCCTTCAGCCATGTCCCTCACATATGCAGCCATGTCCCTTCAGCCATCTCCCTCCAGCCATTTCCCCCATACCTTTGCCGCCGCGCCGCCGCATCGAGAAAATCACAGCATTCATTTGAATAGCTGTTTTGCCCGCGCGTATAGACACTCCCCCTTGCTCGGGATTGGACAGATCACGATCACCCATCCAATCCCGAGCAAGGGGGAGTGTCTATACGCGCGGGAACACTACAGCTATTCAAATGAAAGCTGTGATGTTCCCGCACGCCGTTTAACCCATGCGGCGGCTTTCGCTAAAGCGGCGCGATGCGGCGAGGGAAGTATTCTATTTAGGTATCGGGGGTATTTGCGGGAGTACAAGTACTCCCGCAAATACTCGGTATCGGTCCCGATACCGGGACAACCCTAACGTAAACGGCGTAGATTACTGCGTCGGGCGTACGTACGTTCGTGAATCGGCGTATCTCGCTCATTTGCATATTTAACATGGGAACACCGAATGCGTCCAGCGTAACTATGCGCCCAAGATACGCCGGCGTAGGCAAGTTACGCCGGGAGGCCGAAGCCCTGTTTTACGGCGTATCTAGCTTTGCGAATCTGCGTAAAAGTACGACGGCGCACATTTGTACTTACGAAGGCGTATCTGGAGATACGCCGGCGTAAAGCTACCTGAATCCGGCCCGAAGCGGTTAGAAATAAAACGTAGGTAAAAGGTAGGGTGGGGTGGGAGTGGTGCAGACTTTATGGACCACTTGATCTTTTTTCTGCCATCACTCTTCTTTGTTTCCACGTTTTTATTTTATTTTTTATGAAATCTCTCTTTTCGGGGGATGATCCGAGGGATATGTAGAATTCCGGTTCTCCGGGGGTCCAGGCGCTCCTCAGCCGGCGGTGGATTTGAGTTCCCTCCTCGCGGGTCTACGAGGTGATAGTTAAATAGAACGGGATGGATTGGGGCCGGCAGGGAAAAGATATTGAGAATAATATCATTGCTTCCCATAGTGTCCTCCAGAGAGCTCCCGGCCTAATCATGGCGCTCTATATAATACTATTTGTTTGCCGTCCTGGCAGCTTTATAGGCGCTCGTAGGGCCGCAAATAAGGACGCCAATTTGCCAGCGCAG
The DNA here is from genome assembly GCA_029574335.1 of Rana kukunoris. Classification (NCBI taxonomy): domain Eukaryota; kingdom Metazoa; phylum Chordata; class Amphibia; order Anura; family Ranidae; genus Rana; species Rana kukunoris. Next base: position 227,567,098 of record CM056055.1, on the reverse strand, counting down.
TGTGTTTTGATAACCGACCTCTCCATAAATCTGGATTAAAATCAAAAGGCGACTGGGGCAGGGGAGAACGGATGAAAGGTCGCACGTCTTGATGGCTTCGGTGTCGCGGTGACTGAGGCGAGGCTGCGGTTCAGCATGCGGTCACAGGGGGGGCTGGAGATGTATGGGCGGCGTGGCTTGGTTCTGGGGCCGGGGGCCATGGGTCACTCAAGTGATGACTTCTCTGTGCTCTGCATCAATGAGACAAGCAGGGGGGGGGGAAATATATGGGATGTGATTGGGAATGGAGCTTTATACCCCCCGCTCCCGCTGCCGGGGGGCTCCTTGATGGAGATAGAGAGGGTCTTGTAGCAGAGGATTCTTCAAAGAGTGAGGGGGGAAAAAGTATTAGACCCCCTGCTGATTTTGTACGTTTGCCCCACCGACAAAGAAACGATCGGTCTATAATTTTATTGGTCAGTTTCTTTCTTCTTTTTTTTTAAATACCGTATATACTCAAGTATAAGCCTAGGGTGTCCATGTGCCTCACTGTGCCCATGCCTTTACTGTGTCCATGCCCCACTGTGCCCATGCCCCACCGTGCCCATACCCCACTGTGTCCATGCCTCACTGTATCCATGCCCCACTGTGTCCATGCCCCACTGTGCCTATGCCCCACCGTGCCCATACCCCACTGTGCCCATACCCCACTGTGTCCATGCCTCATAGTATACATGCCCCACTGTGTCCATGCCCCACCGTGCCCATGCCCCACCGTGCCCATACCCCACTGTGTCCATGCCTCACTGTATCCATACCCCACTGTGTCCATGCCTCACTGTATCCATGCCCCACTGTGTCCATGCCCCACCGTGCCCATACCCCACTGTGTCCATGCCTCACTGTATCCATGCCCCACTGTGTCCATGCCCCACTGTGCCTATGCCCCACCATGCCCATACCCCACTGTGTCCATGCCTCACTGTATCCATGCCCCACTGTGTCCATGCCCCACTGTGTCCATGCCTCACCGTGCCCATACCCCACTGTGCCCATGCCCCACTGTGCCCATGCCCCACTGTGCCCATGCCTCACTGTGTCCATGCCTCACTGTATCCATGCCTCACTGTATCCATGCCTCACTGTATCCATGCCCCACTGTGCCCATACCCCACTGTGCCCATGCCCCACTGTGCCCATGTATCATTGTGCCCATGCCTTACTGTGCCAATGCCTCACTGTGTCCATGCCTCACTGTATCCATGCGCCACTGTGCCTATGCCCCACCGTGCCCATGCCTCACTGTATCCATGCCTCACTGTATCCATGCCCCACTGTGTCCATGCCTCACCGTGCCCATACCCCACTGTGCCCATGCCCCACTGTGCCCATGTATCACTGTGCCCATGCCTTACTGTGCCAATGCCTCACTGTATCCATGCCCCACTGTGCCTATGCCCCACCGTGCCCATGCCCCACCGTGCCCATGCCCCACTGTGTCCATGCCTCACTGTATCCATGCCTCACTGTATCCATGCCCCACTGTGCCCATACCCCACTGTGCCCATGCCCCACTGTGCCCATACCCCACTGTGCCCATGCCCCACTGTGCCCATGTATCATTGTGCCCATGCCTTACTGTGCCAATGCCTCACTGTATCCATGCCCCACTGTGCCTATGCCCCACCGTGCCCATGCCTCACTGTATCCATGCCTCACTGTATCCATGCCCCACTGTGTCCATGCCCCACTGTGTCCATGCCTCACCGTGCCCATACCCCACTGTGCCCATGCCCCACTGTGCCCATGTATCACTGTGCCCATGCCTTACTGTGCCAATGCCTCACTGTGCCCATGCCTCACTGTGCCCATGCGCATGGCTCCATTCATGTTTATACAACGATTAGTGCTATAAAAATGCACTGATTACTGTAAAAATGACACTGGCGGTGAAGGGGTTAACCTGTAGGGGGCACGGAAGGGGTTAAGTGTGTCCTAGGGACACATTCCCGTCCTAATAAACAATAAATTGCACTGTTTTTAGAAGCGTATCGTTCATTAGCATTAGATTTTCATCTCACATACCGGGACTTACATGAGGGAGTCGCCTCTGAGCTGTCATCGCGGTCCAGGAAGTTGAAGGTGATCATGGATGATGCCTGAACAGAGATGGTGCTGTCCTTCTGGAGAGAAGAACAGATAACGGCATTGTCCGGGGGGGAAGTCCTGAGATCTCTGTGAGAGAAAATAAATGAATAAATACCCAGCAGCAGAGCTTTTTTTCTCAGAAAATAGGTGCAGGAACTCAACCACAACCCGTTCAGATTTCACAAACAGTAGAAGGGTCTTAAAGGGGCATTAAATACCAGAATTGCATTACATACAGTGTGCAGAGTACAGGGGGTTACAAAGCAGTCACTTGTAAACACAGAAACCAGACTTCTGTGTTCACAAGTGATTGTGGTGAGCGGGCACCAAAGGGTCTGAGCCAAAGGTGGTGGAACTGAGTTCCCCCAAGTTCCCCCAGAAAAAAAGCCCTGCCCAGCAGAGTTATACAGATACATTAGTCAGCATGAGAAATGTACAGTAGCTGATGCTGGGGAGATGGTGGGAAATGGTTGGATCACGGGGTCCTATAACATTGTATCCAATGGAGGTCCTTCCACATGAGTTCCCGGGTCTGTACACCCGCTGTGCCCCATTATGAGGGGTTCCCACTATCTCTGTGCTGAGTTCCCGGGTCTGTACACCCGCTGTGCCCCATTATGAGGGGTTCCCACTATCTCTGTGCTGAGTTCCCGGGTCTGTACACCCGCTGTGCCCATTATGAGGGGTTTCCCACCATCCCTGTGCTGAGTTCCCCGGGTCTGTACACCTGCTGTGCCCATTATGAGGGGTTCCCACCATCCCTGTGCTGAGTTCCTAGGTCTGTACACCGCTGTGCCCATTATGAGGGGTTCCCACCATTCCTGTGCTGAGTTCCTGGGTCTGTTACACCCGCTGTGCCATTATGAGGGGTTCCCACCATCCCTGTGCCGAGTTTCCCGGGTCTGTACACCCGCTGCTTTGCCCATTATGAGGGGTTCCCACCATCCCTGTGCCGAGTTCCCGGGTTCTGTACACCCGCTGTGCCCCCATTATGAGGGGTTTCCCACTATCTCTGTGCTGAGTTCCCGGGTCTGTACACCCGCTGTTTCCCATTATGAGGGGTTCCCACCATTCCCTGTGCTGAGTTCCCGGGTCTGTACACCTGCTGTGCCCATTATGAGGGGTTTCCCACCATCCCTGTGCTGAGTTCCTAGGTCTGGTACACCCTGCTGTGTGCCCATTATGAGGGGTTTCCACCATCCCTGTGCTGAGTTCCCCGGGTCTGTACACCCGCTGTGTGCCCATTATGAGGGGTTTCCCACCATCCCTGTGCTGAGTTTCCCCGGGTTGTACACCCGCTGTGCCCCATTATGAGGGGTTCCCACCATCCCTGTGCTGAGTTCCTGGGTCTGTACACCGCTGTGCCCATTATGAGGGGTTCCCACCATCCCTGGTGCCGAGTTCCGGGTCTGTACACCCGCTGTGCCCATTATGAGGGGTTCCCACCATCCCTGTGCCCGAGTTTCCGGGTCCTGTACACCCGTGTGCCCCATTATGAGGGGTTCCCACCATCCCTGTGCCGAGTTCCGGGTCTGTACACCGCTGTGCCCATTATGAGGGGTTCCCCCCATCCCTGTGCTGAGTTCCCGGGTCTGTACACCCCGCTGTGCCCATTATGAGGGGTTTCCCACCATCCCTGTGCTGAGTTCACGGGTCTGTACACCCGCTGTGCCCATTATGAGGGGTTCCCACCATCCCTGTGCTGAGTTCCCGGGTCTGTACACCCGCTGTGCCCATTATGAGGGGTTCCCACCATCCCTGTGCTGAGTTCCTGGGTCTGTACACCCGCTGTGCCCATTATGAGGGGGTTGGGGGTGATGTTGGTGGGGTGAGTGGGTGTAGAGGGGGGGTGATGGTGATGTGGGGGTATTGGGTGGGGATGGGGGTGATGTGGGGTAGGTTGAGGGGGAGGGTTGTAGAGGGGGGGGTGTCGGTTGATGTGGGGGGGGTGGGAGGGGGTGTTGGTGATGTGGGGGGGTGATGTGTGGGGGGGTGTTGGTTATGTGGGGGGGGTGGGGAGGGAGGTGATGGGGGGGGTGTTGGTGATGTGGGGGGGGGGGGGGGTGGGAGGGGGTGGTGGGTGTGGTGTGGTGATGGGGGGGGTGTTGGTGATGTGGGGGGGGGAGGGAGGGGGGTGATGTTGGGGGGGTGTTGGTGATTGTGGGGGGGGGGTGGGAGGGGGTGATGTGGGGGGGTGTTGTGATGTGGGGGGGGGGGGTGGGAGGGGGTGATAGTGGGGTAGGTTGAGGGGGAGGGTTGTAGAGGGGGGGGTGGTTGGTGATGTGGGGGGGGGGGTGTTTGGGGATGTGGGGGGGGGGGTTGATGTGGGGGGGGTGAGGGGTGTAGAGGGGGGTGATGGTGATGTGGGGGTGGGTGGGTGTGGGAGGGGGTGATGTGGGGTAGGTTGAGGGGGAGGGTTGTAGAGGGGGGGTGTTGGTGATGTGGGGGGGGGGTGTTGGGATGTGGGGGGGGGGGGTTGATGGTGGGGGGGTGTTGGTGATGTGGGGGGGTGGGAGGGGGTGATGTGGGGTAGGTTGAAGGGAGGGTTGTAGAGGGGGGTGTTGGTGATGTGGGGGAGGGGAGTGTAGCAGAGATTGGGGGAGATGTCACTGTCCTTCCTCTGGGGGGCGCAGACAGCACAGTTGCCCTCACATGGATGTAATAAAAGCCTCAGACAGTCTCCTTCCCCTCCCCCATGTATAGAGGACTCCGGACATCCCCGACCAATCACCGCGCTCCATGCGCTCCGCTCACCTTCTCCTCGGAGGCGGAAGTCCCGCCCACAAGGCCGGCCTGAACGTGTCTCCATGGTAACTAATTTCTCCCTGCGGCAGCCTCAGGCTCAATAAGCCCCGCCCCCTCCGGAGCTCCGGTATTCGGGATCGGGACACATTTGTAGGAATTATTTTTGCTGATTTGCATTTCTCTGCATTTTGGTTAAAAAAAAAAAAAAAAAAAACTCAGATTGTTTACATTTTTTTGGGGGGGGGGGGGTTCCAGCATCATGTGCTTCCTACAGGGGCTGCACGCCGCCTTCATGTGGTGCCTGGGATGCCTACTTATTGCATTGCTGGCGTTATCTTCATCCCATGCGCTCTGGAGAGAGACGGCGCCGCCGAAACGCTGCACCGATGGCACCGTCCTTACCAGAGACCATCACCAAAGCGCCCACAAAGGGTTGGGAATGCCCAATCTCTCCACCACTGCCGCCATCCTTACCAGAGACCATCACCACAGCGCCCACGAAGAGTGAGAAGAGTTTGGAGCGCCCAAACTTTTCACCGCTGGTGCCGTGCTCACCGAAGATCATCAGCACAACACCCAAAAAGGGTTGGGAACGCCCAATCTCTCCACTGCTGGCGCCGTCCTTACGAGAGAACATCACCACACTGGACCAAAACGGGTTGGGAAACGCCCAATCTCTCCACTGCTGGCGCCGTCCTTACGAGAGACCATCACCACAATGACCAAAAAGGGTTGGGAACGCCCAATCTCTCCACCGCTGGCGCCGTCCTTACCAGAGACCATCACCACGATGCCCAAAAAGGGTTGGGAACGCCCAATCTCTCCACCACTGCCGCCATCCTTACCAGAGACCATCCCCACAGCGCCCACGAAGAGTGAGAAGAGTTTGGAGCGCCCAAACTTTTCACCGCTGGTGCCGTGCTCACCGAAGATCCTCAGGACAACACCCAAAAAGGGTTGGGAACGCCCGATCTCTCCACTGCTGGCGCCGTCCTTACGAGAGACCATCACCACAATGACCAAAAAGAGTTTAAAATGCCCAATCTCTTCACCACTGCCATCATGCTCACCAAAGGTAATCAGCAAAGCGCCCAAAAGGGGTTGGGAACACCCAATCTCTGCACCGCTGGCATTCTGCTCACCGGAGATAATCAGCACAGCACCCAAAAAGAGTTTAGAGCACCCAATCTCTCCACCACTGGCGCCGTCCTTACCAGAGACCATCACCACAGCACCCAAGAAGAGTAAGAAGAGTTTGGAACGCCCAAACTTTCCACCGCTGGTGCCGTGCTCACCGAAGATCATCAGCACAGCGCCCAAAAAGGGTTGGGAACGCCCAATCTCTCCACCGCTGGCACCGTCCTTACCAGAGACCATCACCACGATGCCCAAAAAGGGTTGGGAACGCCCAATCTCTCCACCACTGCCGCCATCCTTACCAGAGACCATCACCACAGCACCCAAGAAGAGTAAGAAGAGTTTGGAACGCCCAAACTTTTCACCGCTGGCGCCGTGCTCACTGGAGATAATCAGCACAGCGCTCAAAAAGGGTTGGGAATGCCAAATCTCTCCACCGCTGGCGCCGTGCTCACAGAAGGTCATCACCACAGCGCCCAAGAAGAGTTTAGAATGCCCAATCTCTCCACCGCTGGCACTGTGCACACCAGCGATCATCTACACCAAGCCCAAAAAGGGTTGGGAACGCCAAATCTCTCCACCAATGGCGTCGTCCTTACCAGAGACCATCACCACAATGCCCAAAAAGAGTTTAGAATGCCCAATCTCTCCACCACTGGCATCATGCTCACCGGAGATAATCAGCACAGCACCCAAGAAGAGTTTAGAGCGCCCAATCTCTCCACCGCTGGTGCCATCCTTACCAGAGACCATCACCACAATGCCCAAGAAGAGTGAGCAGAGTTTAGAGCGCCCAATCTCTCCACCACTGGCATCGTGCTCACCGAAGGTAATCAGCGAAGTGCCCAAAAAGGGTTGGGAATGCCCAGATGTTCCATCACGGGGGTTCATCACCATGCAACCTGAGGAGTTTAAGGTGAAGGCCAAAGTCCTCCTAGAAGTCCTGAAGAAAGGCCAGGTTGCCCAGGGGGATCTGAGGGAGCATCTGACGCTACTTCTTTTGATGGTCCACAGCCGTGCCCCCGAGGTATCGTCATCGGCGGGGACCACGTTACGTCGCTGCCTTCCTCATCTTTTTAGATGGCACCCTGTGTCGCTGCTTTGGTGGAGAAGACAATATAGGGCGGCTAAGACAAAGGAAGAGCGCCTAGACTGCCTCTACAGCCTTCTTCAGAGGAAGGACCTTCTAAAGCCAGCGCTCCTTTTATGTGTGAAGATGATGCCCCATATTAAGGACACCGATGTGCTCGTTAAACACGTCAGCCAACTAAGAGACAGGATCCCGCACTCTGACGTGTTACCTACAGAACTGAGAAGACTCTACATGGGCCTGCACACCTCAAGCTTAGATGAATGTACCGCGAGGAGGGCCCAAGCCGTAATCGATATCCTGAAAGAAAAGTGGCACTGCCTGGGAACGCCCTGCCAGAAGGGCACCCTATCCAGTGGTAGATGGGCACCATGCCTAGCTGGGACTGGGATTGTACTGGGGGACAGACTGACAGGGGGGAGATTGTACTGGAGGGGACACACTGACCTGGGTTCGATTGTGCTGGGGGGACAGATTGATCTGCGGTTGGGGGGGGGGGATTACACTGGGGGACAGACTGACTGTAGGGGGGGCGGGGGAATATTGACCTAGGGTGAATAACTGAGGGACAGAGTGTGACCTGGGGGGAGGATTATACTGGGGGACAGAATGACCTGGGGGGAGGGGGGAAATTATACTGTGGGACAGATGGGGGGTTGTTGTACTGGAGGGGAAACACTGACCTGAGGGGAATTGTACTGGGGGGACAGATTGACATGTGGGGGGGGGGATTATACTAGGGGGACAGATTGACCTGGTGGGAGGGGAAGGATTATACTGGGGGACAGACTGACCTAGAGGAGAATAAATGATTTTACTGGGAGACAGGCTGACAGGGGGTGGGGGGATTGTACTGAAGGGGACACAACTGACCTGAGTTTGATTGTACTGGGGGGGACAGATTGATCTGCAGCCTGCGGGGGGGGGGGGGGAGGTTATACTGGGGGACAGACTGACCTGGGGGAGGGGGAAGGAATTATACTGGGGGATAACTGACACTAGGGTGATTGAACTGGGGGACAGATTGACCTGGGGGGGGGAGGGGGAAAGATTATACTGAAGGATAGACTGTACTGGGGAAGAGATTGACCTGCGAGGGGGGGGGGGGGGGAATTCTTAATGGGGGACAGGCTGACCTGGGGGGGGGGGAGAGGGATAGGATTACACTGTGCGACAGATAGGGGATTGTACTGGGATGGACAGATTGACCTGCAGGGGAGGGGTATTATACTGGGGGACAGACTGACCTAGGGGGATTGTACTGGATGGGACACACTGACCTGAGGGGGTTTGTGTTGGAGGGACAGACTGACCTAGGGTGATTATAGTGGGGGACGGATTGACCTGGGGAGGGGGATTGTACTGGAGGGTACACACTGACCTGAGGGGGATTGTACTGGGGGGGACAGATTGACCTGTGGGGGGTGGTTATACTGGGGGGACAGACTGACCTAGAGTGATTATACTGAGAGACAGATTGACCTGGGGGAGGGGAAGGATTATACTGGGGGACAGACTGACCTGGGGGGGAGGATTATACTGGGGGACAGACTGGGGGGATTGTACTGGAGGGTACTCACTGACCTGAGGGGGATTGTACTGGGGGGGGGGGGACAGATTGACCTGTGAGGGTGATTAAACTGGGGGACAGATTGACCTGGGGGGAGGGGGAAGATTATATTGGAGGATAGACTGTACTGGGGAAGAGATTGACCTGCGAGGGGGGGAGATTATACTGGGGGACAGACTGACCTGCAGGGGATTGTACTGGATGGGACACACTGACCTGAGGGGGGTTTGTACTGGGGGGACAGATTGACCTATAGGGGGATAATACTGGGGGGACAGACTGACCTAGGGTAATTATAGTGGGGGGACAGATTGACCTGGGGAGGGGGATTGTACTGGAGGGTACACACTGACCTGAGGGGGATTGTACTGGGGGGACAGATTGACCTTTGGGGGGGTGGTTATACTGGGGGGACAGACTGACCTAGAGTTATTATACTAGGGGACAGATTGACCTGGTGGGAGGGGAAGGATTATACTGGGGGACAGACCTACCTGGAAGAGGAGGAATGATTATACTGGGGGACAGACTGACAGGGGGGGATTGTACTGGAGGGGACACACTGACCTGAGTTTGATTTGTACTGGGGGGACAGATTGATCTAAGGGAGTGGGGGGGTTATACTGGGGGGACAGACTAACCTAGAGTGGTTATACTGGAAGACAGATTGATTTGGGGGGAGGGGAAGGATTATACTGGGAGACAGATTGACCTGGGAGGAGGGGAAGGATTATACTGGGGAGACAGATTGACTGGGGGGAGGGGAAAGGATTATACTGGGGTTCAGACTGACCTGTGGGGGGATCGTACTGGGGGGGGGGGGCAGATTGTCGTGCAGTGGGGAGGGCATTATATTGGGGGATAGACTGATCTGGGGGACAAATTGACCTGGGGGGGAGGGGAAGGATTATACTGGGGGACAGGACTGACCTGGGGGAGGATTATACTGGGGGGACAGACTGGGGGGATTGTACTGGAGGGTACACACTGACCTGAGGGGGATTGTACTATGGGGGGGACAGATTGACCTGTGGGGGGGTGGTTATACTGGGGGACAGACTAACATAGGGTGATTATACTGGGAGACAGATTGACTTGGGGGAGGGGAGGATTATTACTGGGAGACAGAGACCTGGGGGGGGGGGGGGATCGTACTGGGGACGACGACAGATTGTCCTGCAGTGGGGGAGGTATTATACTGGGGGGTAGACTGACCTGGGGGGACAGATTTGACCTGGGGGAGGGGAAGGATTATACTGGGGGACAGACTGACCTGGGGGGGGGGGATCGTACTGGGGACGACGACAGATTGTCCTGCAGTGGGGAGGTATTATACTGGGGGGGTAGACTGACCTGGGGGGACAGATTGACCTGGGGGAGGGGAAGGATTATACTGGGGGGACAGACTGACCCGGGGGGGGGTGGGGGATTGTACTGGGGGGGGACAGGATTGTCCTGCAGTGGTGAGGTATTATACTGGGGGATAGACTGAGTGGGGGGACAGATTGACCTGGGGGGAGGGGAAGGATTATACTGGGAGACAGACTGACCTGGGGGGGGATCGTACTGGGGGGGGGGACAAATTGTCCTGCAGTGGGGAGGTATTATACTGGGGGATAGACTGACCTATGGGGGTTATACTGGGGTGTAGAATGACCTGGGGAAGGAAAAGATTGATTTGGGGTGGATTGTACTTGGGGATAGAGTGACCTTGTTTGATTTAAGCATGCCCCCGAAGCCCCTCCCACCATTTGGCCACACCCATCGTTCACTGCTGCGTGCGACGGGCGCCACAGTACACTTTCTGCTTGGGGTGCCCAAAGGTGCCCCCCCCCCCCGGGTTTTTTTTTATAATCCTAGCAACACCCACGGCACAATGACAACCACACCCACTCTTCCCTAAGCACACCCCTTTTTTTTTTCATGGGGCCCATGTTATGATCTTACAGACAGGCCCATTGATTTCATTGTATTACACGTCGGCACCCCTTTTTGTTTGTGTTTTTGCACCTATGCACTGCATTAGACACGTGGGGAAATGTGTTTTGTTTCCTTTTGAATAGATTTGTTATCTTATTAAATTTGTTTTGTTGATTCGTTTCAGGAATTCATTAAGTTTTGTTTCGTTTATTCATTTTCAAATTTTCTGGGGGGGGTGGTGTGTGTACTGATGGGGGGGTCTGCACTTATTGGGGAGTTATCTAGGGGAGTTATCCTGAGGGGGGCCTGCACTGATGGAGGGGGGTTTATATTGAGGGGGTGTCTGAAATTATTGGGGGGTGTTTTAACCTGGGGGGGGTCTGCACTCATGGGAGGGGGGTTTATCACTGAAGGGGGTCTGCACTTATTGTGGGGGGGGGGCTGTTACCGGAGGGGTGGTGTGTACTGATGGGGGGGGTCTGCACTTATTGGGGGAGTTATCCTGAGGGGGGTCTGCACTGATGGAGGGGGGTTTATATTGAGGGGGTGTCTGAAATTATTGGGGGGTGTTTAACCTGGGGGGGGGGGGGTCTGCACTCATGGAGTGGGGTTTATCACTGAAGGGGGTCTGCACTTATTGTGGGGGGGGGGGGCTGTTACCGGAGGGGTGGTGTGTGTACTGATGGGGGGGATGGTGGGGGGGTTCTGCACTTATTGGGGAGTTATCCTGAGGGGGGCCTGCACTGATGGAGGGAAGTTTATATTGAGGGGCTGTCTGAAATTATTGGGGAGTGTTTAACCTGGGGGGGTTCTGCACTCATGGAGGGGGGTTTATCACTGAAGGGGGTCTGCACTTATTGGGGGGGGGGGGCTGTTACCGGAGGGGTGGTGTGTACTGATGGGGGGGGTGGAGGGGGGTCTGCACCTATTGGGGAGTTATCCTGAGAGGGGGGCCTGCACTGATAAAGGGGTGATTTATATTGAAAGGCTGTCTGAAATTATTGGGGGGTGTTTAACCTGGGGGGGTCTGCACTCATGGAGGGGGGGTTTATCACTGAGGGGGGTCTGCACTTATTGGGGGGGGTTATCCTGGTGGGGTCTATCCTGAGGGGGTTAGTTTTTCCTAAAGGGGGTCTGTTCTGAAGGGGGGGTGTACTGATTGAGGGGGTCTATACTGAGAGAGGGGGGGGGGTCTGTACTGAGGGGCGACTATAGACAAAAACAATTCGAATTCAGATTGGTCGAAATTGATCAACTGATCTGTGTGAAGAATAGCTGGTTGTTAAGGAGCGGACCGGGAAGCCGGCCGCCGCTTCCCTAGCAACCGATGACCCATCAGCTGCCAGCGGGTTTCCCCACTGACAGCTGAAATGTAAATAAAGAATGAAAAAAAAAAAGAATGAACAATAAAAAATTCAGAAAAAAAACAGCGTGGGGGTGCTGTTTTTTTCTCGACCCATCCATCATTTTCTATCCATACCAGACCTGTATCTGATATTGCAGGCCCGCAGGCCAGGAAAGGGGGGGGGTGAGCGAGCGCCCCCCTCCTGGACCATACCAGGCCACATGCCCTCAACATAGAGTGGGGTGCTTTGGGCAGAGGGGCTCCGGCCCCCCCAAAGCCCATTGTTCCCATGTTGATGGGGACAAGGGCCTCTTCCCCACAACCCTGGCCTGGGGGTTGTGGGGGTTTTCGGGCAGGGGACTTAGTGGTGCCACTAGGCGGGGGCAGGGGGGTGAGGCCCGCACCTAGATGACACCCGCAGAGGGGTGACACTGTCCCGAGACCGGTGGAGGGTCCCGGAGGCAGGGCTCTTTAGCAGCAATGTTGCGGCGCCACGCTATCCGTGAGTGAGACTCCTCATCTGGCTCCTTTCACTGTACACAGGCACAGGGCCACCATCAGGGGGGTACAGGCAGTACATCTGTCAGGGGCCCGAACGTTCCCAGGGGCCCGGTCAGAGGAGGAAGAGGTCAGATGGCACAGCACTGTCTTTGGCTGAGAAGACACTGTATGTAATAATAATCCCCCCTGCCTCCCCCCCGGTTCTCGACCCACTGTAGGAGAAGAGGAGCAGAGGTGACACCCCCCCCGGTTTTCTGCTCCAGGGGGCCCATGCCTGGAAGCTGTGTAAGGGGTCTGTACAGATGGCGGGGTTACCGGAGGGGTGGTCTGTACTGATGGGGGGGCAGAGGGAGGGTCTGCGCTTATTAGGGGCGTCTGCACTTATTGGGGGGGTTACCCTGAGGGGGTTTATCTTGAGGGGCTGTCTGAAATTATTGGGGGGTGTTTACCCTGGGGGGGGGGGTCTGCACTGATAGAAGGGGGTTTATCACTGAAGGGGGTTTGCACTTATTGGGGGGGGGGGATATTCTTGTGGGGTCTATCCTGAGGAGCTGTCTGCACTAATGTGAGGGGGGTAGTTTTTCCTGAGGGGGGTCTGTTCTGAAAGGGGGGGTGTACTGATTGAGGGGGGTCTATACTGAGGGAGGGGGGTCTGTACTGAAGGGCGACTATAGTTGTTAGGTGGAGGGGGGGTTGGAATGACACCATGTTTTAACGCACCGGGTGACACCAACCCTAGTGACACTGAGGGGACTTGTTGGAATCCTGAAGCCCCATTTAACAACAAGGGGGCCCCCCAGATCCTGTCAAATAATGCTGTTGTGTTTTAATTAACTTTTCCTTTTTTTGGTGAATGAGTAGGGGTACTTTGTGCCCCATATTTATCCACATAGGGAGGCCAGGATCCAGGGGCTCCCTTGTTAAGTCAAGCCCCCCACCCCCAGAACCACAAAGCCAGGGTTGTGGGGAAGAGGCCCTTGTCCCTATCAATATGGGGACAAGGTGCTTTAAGAGAGGAAAAGAAGCCCCCCCCCCACACACCCCTCCCGTGTTGAGGGAATGTGCCCTGGCATGGTTCAGAAAGGGGGGCACTCGCTCGTCCCTCAGATAAGGGTCTGGTATGGATTTTGGGGGGACCCGCTGATGAGTCATCGGTTGTTAAGGACGCGGTGGCCGGCTTACCAATCCGCACCATAACAACCAGCTATTCTTCAAACAGAATTCAGATCAGTTGATCATTTTTTGACCGATTCGAAATTGGAATCTTCTGGTCCACTGTACTACTCATCCACTTGTCCACTGATCTTCTGGTCCACTGATCTACTGGTCTACTCATCCACTGGTCCACTGATCTACTGGTCTACTCATCCACTGATCTACTGGTCCACTGATCTACTGGTCCACTGATCTACTCATCCACTGGTCCACTGATCTACTCATCCACTGATCTACTGGTCCACTGATCTACTCATCCACTGGTCCACTGATCCATTGGTCCACTGATCTCATCCACTGATCTACTCATCCACTGATCTACTGGTCCACTGATCTACTCATCCACTGATCTACTGGTCCACTGATCTACTCATCCACTGGTCCACTGATCTACTCATCCACTGATCTACTGGTCCACTGATCTACTCATCCACTGGTCCACTGATCCATTGGTCCACTGATCTCATCCACTGATCTACTCATCCACTGATCTACTTGTCCACTGATCTACTCATCCACTGATCTACTGGTCCACTGATCTACTCATCCACTGGTCCACTGATCTTCTGGTCCACTGATCTACTGGTCTACTCATCCACTGATCTACTGGTCCACTGATCTATTAATCTACTGGTCCACTGATCCATTGGTCCACTGATCTCATCCACTGATCTACTCATCCACTGATCTACTGGTCCACTGATCTACTCATCCACTGGTCCACTGATCTTCTGGTCCACTGATCTACTGGTCTACTCATCCACTGATCTACTGGTCCACTGATCTATTAATCTACTGGTCCACTGATCCATTGGTCCACTGATATACTCGTCCACTGATCTACTCATCCACTGGTCCACTGATCTACTCATCCACTGATCTACTGGTCCACTGATCTATTGGTCCACTGATCTCATCCACTGATCTACTCATCCACTGATCTACTGTTCCACTAATCCATTGGTCCACTGATCTCATCCACTGATATACTCGTCCACTGATCTACTGGTCCACTGATCTACTCATCCACTGATCTACTGGTCCACTGATCTACTCATCCACTGATCTACTGGTCCACTGATCGACTCATCCATTGGTCAAGTGATCTACTCATCCACTGGTCCACTGATCGACTCATCTACTCTTCTACTGGTCTGCCCCAACCTGTAACCGGCCCTAACAGCAAGGAACACATGGAAGAGCAACGCATGTCAAACATCTACCGGGGAATATTCCCAGCTCAATTTACCAGCCAGTCTGCAGCAACCCCAATTCTCCTGTCTAACAGTTGGAAGACATCTGGAGTCTTTTAGAACTCGGCTGTCTCATTGACCACTTGAGATCCTTAATTTCAAGGGAGGCCGTCAAAAGCTGTAATAATAACCCCCAGCATTGGTGTCAGTG
Source organism: Rana kukunoris (assembly GCA_029574335.1). Lineage (NCBI taxonomy): Eukaryota > Metazoa > Chordata > Amphibia > Anura > Ranidae > Rana > Rana kukunoris. Next base: position 227,552,044 of record CM056055.1, on the reverse strand, counting down.
AAGGTGATATAGCTGAGGCATTACCTAAACAACATGTATCTGTGACTGTGGGGGGGAGGGGACATTAGAGTGTAAGCTCCTCTGTACAGAGACTGATGTGACTGTGGGGGGAGGGGACATTAGAGTGTAAGCTCCTCTGTACAGAGACTGATGTGACTGTGGGGGGAGGGGGGACATTAGAGTGTAAGCTCCTCTGTACAGAGACTGATGTGACTGTGGGGGGGAGGGGACATTAGAGTGTAAGCTCCTCTGTACAGAGACTGATGTGACTGTGGGGGGAGGGGACATTAGAGTGTAAGCTCCTCTGTACAGAGACTGATGTTGACTGTGGGGGGAGGGGAACATTAGAGTGTAAGCTCCTCTGTACAGAGACTGATGTAACTGTGGGGGAGGGGGACATTAGAGTGTAAGCTCCTCTGTACAGAGAGACTGATGTGACTGTGGGGGGAGGGGACATTAGAGTGTAAGCTCCTCTGTACAGAGACTGATGTGATGTGGGGGGGAGGGGACATTAGAGTGTAAGCTCCTCTGTACAGAGACTGATGTGACTGTGGGGGGGGGGGGAGGGGACATTAGAGTGTAAGCTCCTCTGTAAGAGACTGATGTGACTGTGGGGGGAGCGGACATTAGAGTGTAAGCTCCTCTGTACAGAGACTGATGTGACTGTGGGGGGGGGGGGGGGAGGGGACATTAGAGTGTAAGCTCCTCTGTACAGAGACTGATGTGACTGTGGGGGGGAGCGGACATTAGAGTGTAAGCTCCTCTGTACAGAGACTGATGTGACTGTGGGGGGGGGAGCGGGACATTAGAGTGTAAGCTCCTCTGTACAGAGACTGATGTGACTGTGGGGGGAGGGGACATTAGAGTGTAAGCTCCTCTGTACAGAGACTGATGGACTGTGGGGGGAGGGGACATTAGAGTGTAAGCTCCTCTGTACAGAGGACTGATGTGACTGTGGGGGGGAGGGGACATTAGAGTGTAAGCTCCTCTGTATAGAGACTGATGTGACTGTGAGGGGGGGGGAGGGGACATTAGAGTGTAAGCTCCTCTGTACAGAGGACTGATGTGACTGTGGGGGGAGGGGACATTAGAGTGTAAGCTCCACTGTTACAGAGACTGATGTGACTGTGGGGGGAGGGGACATTAGAGTGTAAGCTCCTTGTACAGAGACTGATGTGACTGTGGGGGGGGGGGGGGGACATTAGAGTGTAAGCTCCTCTGTACAGAGACTGATGTGACTGTGGGGGAGGGGACATTAGAGTGTAAGCTCCTGTACAGAGACTGATGTGACTGTGGGGGGGGGGGGGGCATTAGAGTGTAAGCTCCTCTGTACAGAGACTGATGTGACTGTGGGGGGAGGGGACATTAGAGTGTAAGCTCCTCTGTACAGAGACTGATGTGACTGTGGGGGGGAGGGGGACATTAGAGTGTAAGCTCTGTATAGAGACTGATGTGACTGTGAGGGGGGGGGGAGGGGACATTAGAGTGTAAGCTCCTCTGTACGGAGACTGATGTGACTGTGGGGGGGGAGGGGGACATTAGAGTGTAAGCTCCTCTGTACAGAGACTGATGTGACTGTGGGGGGGAGGGGGACATTAGAGTGTAAGCTCCTCTGTACAGGAGACTGATGTGACTATGTGGGGGGGGGGGGGCATTGAGTGTAAGCTCCACTGTACAGAGACTGATGTGACTGTGGGGGGAGGGGACATTAGAGTGTAAGCTCCTCTGTACAGAGACTGATGTGACTGTGGGGGGGGGAGGGGACATTAGAGTGTAAGCTCCTCTGTACAGAGACTGATGTGACTGTGGGGGAGGGGGACATTAGAGTGTAGCTCCTCTGTACAGAGACTGATGTGGACTGTGGGGGGAGCGGGACATTAGAGTGTAAGCTCCTCTGTACAGAGACTGATGTGACTGTGGGGGGGGGGGGGGGACATTAGAGTGTAAGCTCCTCTGTACAGAGACTGATGTTGACTGTGGGGGAGGGGGACATTAGAGTGTAAGCTTCTCTGTACAGAGACTGATGTGACTGTGGGGGGAGGGGGACATTTAAAGTGTAAGCTCCTCTGTACAGAGACTGATGTGACTGTGGGGGGAGGGGGACATTAGAGTGTAAGCTCCTCTGTACAGGGAACTGATGTGGGACTGTGGGGGGGGGGGGCATTAGAGTGTAAGCTCCTCTGTACAGAGACTGATGTGACTGTGGGGGGGGGGGGGACATTAGGTGTAAGCTCCTCTGTACAGGGACTGATGTGACTGTGGGGGGGGGGGATATTAGGGTGTAAGCTCCTCTGTACAGAGACTGATGTGACTGTTGGGGGGAGGGGGACATTAGAGTGTAAGCTCCTCTGTACAGAGACTGATGTGACTGTGGGGGGAGGGGACATTAAAGTGTAAGCTCCTCTGTACAGAGACTGATGTGACTGTGGGGGGGGGGGACATTGGAGTGTAAGCTCCTCTGTACAGAGGACTGATGTGACTGTGGGGGGGGGGGCATTAGAGTGTAAGCTCCTCGGTACAGAGACTGATGTGACTGTTGGGGGAGGGGTATTTAGAGTGTAAGCTCCTCTGTACAGAGACTGATGTGACTGTGGGGGGGAGGGGGACATTAGAGTGTAAGCTCCTCTGTACAGAGACAGATGTGACTGTGGGGGAGGGGACATTAGAGTGTAAGCTCCTCTGTACAGAGACTGATGTGACTGTGGGGGGGAGGGGACATTAGAGTGTAAGCTCCTCTGTACAGAGACTGATGTGACTGTGGGGGGGGAGGGGACATTAGAGTGTAAGCTCCTCTGTACAGAGACTGATGTGACTGTGGGGGGGGAGGGGACATTAGAGTGTAAGCTCCTCTGTACAGAGACTGATGTGACTGTGGGGGGGAGGGGACATTAGAGTGTAAGCTCCTCTGTACAGAGACTGATGTGATGTGGGGGGGAGGGGACATTAGAGTGTAAGCTCCTCTGTATAGAGACTGATGTGCTGTGGGGGGGAGGGGATATTAGAGTGTAAGCTCCTCTGTACAGAGACTGATGTGACTGTGGGGGGGAAGGGGACATTAGAGTGTAAGCTCCTCTGTACAGAGACAGATGTGACTGTGGGGGGAGGGGACATTAGAGTGTAAGCTCCTCTGTACAGAGACTGATGTGACTGTGGGGGGGAGGGGACATTAGAGTGTAAGCTCCTCTGTACAGAGACTGATGTGACTGTGGGGGGGAGGGGACATTAGAGTGTAAGCTCCTCTGTACAGAGACTGATGTGACTGTGGGGGGAGGGGACATTAGAGGGTAAGCTCCTCTGTACAGAGACTGATGTGACTGTGGGGGGAGGGGACATTAGAGTGTAAGCTCCTCTGTACAGAGGACAGATGTGACTGTGGGGGAGGGGACATTAGAGTGTAAGCTCCTCTGTACAGAGACTGGTGTGATGTGGGGGGGAGGGGATATTAGAGTGTAAGCTCCTCTGTACAGAGACTGATGTGACTGTGGGGGGGAGAGGGGACATTAGAGTGTAAGCTCTCTGTACAGAGACTGATGTGACTGTGGGGGGGGGGCATTAGAGTGTAAGCTCCTCTGTACAGAGACTGATGTGACTGTGGGGGAGGGGACATTAGAGTGTAAGCTCCTCTGTACAGAGACTGATGTGACTGTGGGGGGGAGGGGACATTGGAGTGTAAGCTCCTCTGTACAGAGACTGATGTGACTGTGGGGGGGGGGGGAGGGGACATTGGAGTGTAAGCTCCTCTGTACAGAGACTGATGTGACTGTGGGGGGGGAAGGGGACATTAGAGTGTAAGCTCCTCTGTACAGAGACTGATGTGACTGTGGGGGGAGCGGGACATTAGAGTGTAAGCTCCTCTGTACAGAGACTGATGTGACTGTGGGGGGGGGAGGGGACATTAGAGTGTAAGCTCCTCTGTACAGAGACTGATGTGACTGTGGGTGGGGGGGACATTAGAGTGTAAGCTCCTCTGTACAGAGACTGATGTGACTGTGGGGGGAGGGGACATTAGAGTGTAAGCTCCTCTGTACAGAGACTGATGTGACTGTGGGTGGGGGGGACATTAGAGTGTAAGCTCCTCTGATGCTCTATACACACACTGGGTGCACTGTGGCCCCTCCAGGGGTGGGGGACTCCCTGGTCACATTGGGGCCCCTCAGGGGGTGGGTGAGGGGGGCTCTCAGGTCACATTGGGGCCCCTCAGGGGGTGGGTGAGGGACGGGCTCTACTGGTCACTTTGGGGCCCCTCAGGGGGAGTTGGGGTGAGGGGGGCTCCCTTATGGTCTTTCTGGTCACATTGGGGCCCCCTCAGGGGCGTGGGCGAGGGGGGCTCTCTGGTCACATTGGGGCCCTCAGGGGGTGGGGCGAGGGGGACAGGCCCCTCTGCTGGTCACATTGGGGCCCCTCAGGGGGTGGGCGGAGGGGGGCTCTCTGGTCACATTGGGGCCCCTCAGGGGGTGGGCGAGGGGGGCTCTCTGGTCACATTGGGGCCCCTCAGGGGGTGGGCGAGGGGGGCTCTCTGGTCACATTGGGGCCCCTCAGGGGGTGGGTGAGGGGGGCTCTCTGGTTACATTGGGGCCCCTCAGGGGGTGGGCGAGGGGGGCTCTCTGGTCACATTGGGGCCCCTCAGGGGGTGGGTGAGGGGGGCTCTCTGGTCACATTGGGGCCCCTCAGCTCTGGCAGTCCCCTCTCTATCCTGCTCTCTCTCAGGCTGGTCACGTGGTACGGGTCAGACTACATCTCCCGGCATGCTCTGCGGGCGGCGCCATACTTCCACGTGATGCCGAACTGGAGAGCTGGCGCCGTGCCCCCGCCCCTTACGGGCGCTGATTGGAGGAGCGGGCCGGCGGCGCAGCTGCTGATTGGCTGGCGGTGGGTGCCAGTCAGGGCCGTCTCCATAGACAGGGGGAGAGTGCGAGGTGAGTGTTGCCTGTGCTGTGTGTGAGGAGGGGCCCCTGGCAGCGGCATGTTGGGGGCCCCGGGGGGTGCTGGTGGGGGAAGGCTCAGTGGGGCCCCGGAGAGCCCCGAGAACAGTGCCAGGGGCCCAGCATCACGTGACTTGTGTCTGGTCATCTCTGGCCTACAGCTGCCTGGGGCCCCAGAGGGAGGACAGGGGGGCCCTGAGTGGTCCCAGGGGCCACAGGAGGGGGGCGTACAGGACGCCTGACATGGTGGGGCCAGCCTGGAGCAGGGGCCCCTCAGGTCTGCTCCTGTTCTGGCCTAACAAGGGCCCCAGAGGAGGCAGCACATGGCCTGGGGCCCTCAGAGTGCACCTCCCCCTCACAGGGGAAACATGGCCTGGGGCCCCTACAGGAGGTGTGACTGGGGCCCCTACAGGAGGTGTGACTGGGGCCCCTACAGGAGGTGTGACTGGGGCCCCTACAGGAGGTGTGACTGGGGCCCCTACAGGAGGTGTGACTGGGGCCCCTACAGGAGGTGTGACTGGGGCCCCTACAGGAGGTGTGACTGGGGCCCCTACAGGAGGTGTGACTGGGGCCCCAACTCACCCCATAAGTATCATAGATGGACTGTTCTGGGGTCACCATTGCTACACCATATACCAGAGATGCACAGTCCCCGGCCTCCCTTTCCCCCTCGCCTAGTCCCCGGCCTCCCTTTCCCCCCCGCCTAGTCCCCGGCCTCCCTTTCCCCCTCGCCTAGTCCCCGGCCTCCCTTTCCCCCCCGCCTAGTCCCCGGCCTCCCTTTCCCCCCCGCCTAGTCCCCGGCCTCCCTTTCCCCCTCGCCTAGTCCCCGGCCTCCCTTTCCCCCTCGCCTAGTCCCCGGCCTCCCTTTCCCCCCCGCCTAGTCCCCGGCCTCCCTTTCCCCCCTCGCCTAGTCCCCGGCCTCCCTTTCCCCTCGCCTAGTCCCCGGCCTCCCTTTCCCCCCCGCCTAGTCCCCGGCCTCCCTTTCCCCCTCGCCTAGTCCCCGGCCTCCCTTTCCCCCTCGCCTAGTCCCCGGCCTCCCTTTCCCCCCCCGCCTAGTCCCCGGCCTCCCTTTCCCCCTCGCCTAGTCCCCGGCCTCCCTTTCCCCCTCGCCTAGTCCCCGGCCTCCCTTTCCCCCACGCCTAGTCCCGGCCTCCCTTTCCCCCTCGCCTAGTCCCCGGCCTCCCTTTCCCCCTCGCCTAGTCCCCGGCCTCCCTTTCCCCTCGCCTTAGTCCCCGGCCTCCCTTTGCCCCTCGCCTAGTCCCCGGCCTCCCTTTCCCCTCGCCTAGTCCCCGGCCTCCCTTTCCCCCCCCGCCTAGTCCCTGGCCTCCCTTTCCCCCCGCCTAGTCCCCGGCCTCCCTTTTCCCGCCGCCTAGTCCCCGGCCTCCCTTTCCCCCTCGCCTAGTCCCCGGCCTCCCTTTTCCCCTCGCCTAGTCCCCGGGCTCCCTTTCCCCCTCGCCTAGTCCCCGGCCTCCCTTTCCCCCGCCTAGTCCCCGGCCTCCCTTTCCCTCCCGCCTAGTCCCCGGCCTCCCTTTCCCCCCGCCTAGTCCCCGGCCTCCCTTTCCCCCCGCCTAGCCCCCGGCCTCTCTTTCCCTCCTGCCTAGTCCCCGGCCTCCCTTTCCCCCCGCCCTAGCCTAGTCCCCGGCCTCCCTTTTTCCCCCCGCCTAGTCCCCGGCCTCCCTTTTCCCTCTGCCTAGTCCCCGGCCTCCCTTTCCCTCCTGCCTAGTCCCCGGCCTCCCTTTCCCTCCCGCCTAGTCCCCGGGCTCCCTTTCCCCCTCGCTAGTCCCCGGCCTCCCTTTCCCCCGCCTAGTCCCCGGCCTCCCTTTCCCTCCCCGCCTAGTCCCCGGCCTCCCTTTCCCCCCGCCTAGTCCCCGGCCTCCCTTTCCCCCCGCCTAGTCCCCGGCCTCCCTTTCCCTCCTGCCTAGTCCCCGGCCTCCCTTTCCCTCCTGCCTAGTCCCCGGCCTCCCTTTCCCCCTCGCCTAGTCCCTGGCCTCCCTTTCCCCCGCCTAGTCCCCGGCCTCCCTTTCCCTCCTGCCTAGTCCCCGGCCTCCCTTTTCCCCCGCCTAGTCCCCGACCTCCCTTTCCCCCTCGCCTAGTCCCCGGCCTCCCTTTCCCCCCTCGCCTAGTCCCTGGCCTCCCTTTCCCCCTCGCCTAGTCCCCGGCCTCCCTTTCCCCCTCGCCTAGTCCCTGGCCTCCCTTTCCCCCGCCTAGTCCCCGGCCTCCCTTTCCCTCCCGCCTAGTCCCCGGCCTCCCTTTCCCTCCCGCCTAGTCCCCGGCCTCCCTTTCCCTCCCGCCTAGTCCCCGGCCTCCCTTTCCCCCGCCTAGTCCCCGGCCTCCCTTTCCCTCCCGCCTAGTCCCCAGCCTCCCTTTCCCCCGCCTAGTCCCCGGCCTCCCTTTCCCTCGCCTAGTCCCGGCCTCCCTTTCCCTCCCGCCTAGTCCCCGGCCTCCCTTTCCCCCTCGCCTAGTCCCCGGCCTCCCTTTCCCCCTCGCCTAGTCCCCGGCCTCCCTTTCCCCCTCGCCTAGTCCCCGGCCTCCCTTCTAGAGTCGTCCTTGGCCTCTTCTGCTCTTGCTTAGTCTCTGGACTCTCCTCCTGTTGCGTAATCCGTGGCCTCTCTCCTTGTCATATAGTCCCTGGTCTGTCCTCCTTAGAGCTTGGCCTCTCATTGTCCCATGTAGTCCATGTCACCACTCTTTCCCCTACAGTCTCTTGACCTCTCCTCCTCCCGCCTAGTCCCCGGCCTCTCCTCCTCCCGCCTAGTCCCCGGCCTCTCCTCCTCCCGCCTAGTCCCCGGCCTCTCCTCCTCCCGCCTAGTCCCCGGCCTCTCCTCTTCCCGCCTAGTCCCTGGCCTCTCCTCTTCCCGCCTAGTCCCCGGCCTCTCCTCCTCCCGCCTAGTCCCCGGCCTCTCCTCTTCCCGCCTAGTCCCCGGCCTCTCCTCATCCCGCCTAGTCCCCGGCCTCTCCTCTTCCCGCCTATTCCCCGGCCTCTCCTCTTCCTGCCTAGTCCCCGGCCTCTCCTCTTCCCGCCTAGTCCCCGGACTCTCCTCCTCCCGCCTAGTCCCCGGCCTCTCCTCCTCCCGCTAGTCCCCGGCCCTCCTCCTCCCGCCTAGTCCCGGACTCTCCTCCTCTCCCGCCTAGTCCCCGGACTCTCCTCTTCCCGCCTAGTCCCCGGACTCTCCTCCTCCCGCCTAGTCCCCGGCCTCTCCTCCTCCCGCCTAGTCCCCGGCCTCTCCTCCTCCCGCCTAGTCCCCGGCCTCTCCTCCTCCCGCCTAGTCCCCGGCCTCTCCTCCTCCCGCCTAGTCCCCGGCCTCTCCTCTTCCCGCCTAGTCCCTGGCCTCTCCTCTTCCCGCCTAGTCCCCGGCCTCTCCTCCTCCCGCCTATTCCCCGGCCTCTCCTCTTCCTGCCTAGTCCCCGGCCTCTCCTCTTCCCGCCTAGTCCCCGGACGCTCCTCCTCCCGCCTAGTCCCCGGCCTCTCCTCCTCCCGCCTATTCCCCGGCCTCTCCTCCTCCCGCCTATTCCCCTCCCTCTCCTCCTCCCGCCTATTCCCCTCCCTCTCCTCCTCCTGCCTAGTCCCCGGCCTCTCCTCTTCCCGCCTAGTCCCCGGCCTCTCCTCTTCCCGCCTAGTCCCCGGCCTCTCCTCCTACCCAACCTCTGGCCTCTCCTCCTACCCGATCCCTGTCCTCTCCTCCTACCCGATCCCTGTCCTCTCCTCCTACCCGATCCCCGGCCTCTCCTCCTACCCGATCCCCGGCCTCTCCTCCTACCCGATCCCCGGCCTCTCCTCCTACCCGATCCCTGTCCTCTCCTCCTACCCGATCCCTGTCCTCTCCTCCTACCCGATCCCCGGCCTCTCCTCCTACCCGATCCCCGGCCTCTCCTCCTACCCGATCCCCGGCCTCTCCTCCTACCCGATCCCCGGCCTCTCCTCCTACGCGATCCCCGGCCTCTCCTACGCGATCCCCGGCCTCTCCTCCTACACGATCCCCGGCCTCTCCTACGCGATCCCCGGCCTCTCTTACCCGATCCCCGACCTCTCCCCCTACCCAATCTCTGACCTCTCCTCCTACCCGATCCCCAACCTCTCCTACCCAATCCCCGGCCTCGCCTCCTACCCGACCTCCAGCCTCTCCTCCTACCCGATCCCTGACCTCTCCCCCTACCTGATCCCCGGCCTCTCCCACCCAATCCCCGGCCTCTCCCACCCAATCCCCGGCCTCTCCTCCCCAATCCCCGGCCTCTCCTCCTACCCGACTTCCGGCCTCTCCTCCTACCCGATCCCCGGCCTCTCCTCCTACCCAATCTCTGACCTCTCCTACCCGACTTCCGGCCTCTCCTCCTACCCAAACTCCAGCCTCTCCTCCTACCCGACCCCCGGCCTCTCCTCCTACCCGACCCCCAGCCTCTCCTCCTACCCAATAGTTTTGGTGACAACCACTTTGGAGGGATTACTTCCCTCCTGCTGCAATTATGGGACAGGAGAACTACAAGTAGCAGCATGCAGAGGCCGCTGGGCGTCTCCCGCATGTCTTCACACCTACACTGGGCGTCTCCCGTACAGAGTCACACCTACACTGGGCGTCTCCTGCATGTCTTCACACCTACACTGGGCGTCTCCCATACAGAGTCACACCTACACTGGGCGTCTCCCGTACCACATCACACCTACACTGGGCGTCTCCCGTACAGAGTCACACCTACACTGGGCATCTCCCGTACAGAGTCACACCTACACTGGGCGTCTCCCGTACAGAGTCACACCTACACTGGGCGTCTCCCGTACAGAGTCACACCTACACTGGGCGTCTCCCGTACAGAGTCACACCTACACTGGGCGTCTCCCGTACAGAGTCACACCTACACTGGGCGTCTCCAATACAGAGTCACACCTACACTGGGCGTCAGAGTCACACCCACTGGGCGTCTCCCGTACAGAGTCACACCTACACTGGGCGTCTCCCGTACAGAGTCACACCTACACTGGGCGTCTCCCGTACAGAGTCACACCTACACTGGGCGTCTCCCGTACAGAGTCACACTGGGCGTCTCCCTACACTGGGCGTCTCCCGTACAGAGTCACACCTACACTGGGCATCTCCCGTACAGAGTCACACCTACACTGGGCGTCTCCAATACAGAGTCACACCTACACTGGGCGTCTCCCATACAGAGTCACACCTACACTGGGCGTCTCCCGTACCACATCACACCTACACTGGGCGTCTCCCGTACAGAGTCACACCTACACTGGGCATCTCCCGTACAGAGTCACACCTACACTGGGCGTCTCCCGTACAGAGTCACACCTACACTGGGCGTCTCCCGTACAGAGTCACACCTACACTGGGCGTCTCCCGTACAGAGTCACACCTACACTGTCTCCAATACAGGCATCTCCCGTACAGAGTCACACCTACACTGGGCGTCTCCAATACAGAGTCACACTACACTGGGGCGTCTCCCGTACAGAGTCACACCTACACTGGGCGTCTCCCGTACAGAGTCACACCTACACTGGGCGTCTCCCGTACAGAGTCACACCTACACTGGGCGTCTCCCGTACAGAGTCACACCTACACTGGGCGTCTCCCGTACAGAGTCACACCTACACTGGGCGTCTCCCGTACAGAGTCACACCTACACTGGGCGTCTCCCGTACAGAGTCACACCTACACTGGGCGTCTCCCGTACAGAGTCACACCTACACTGGGCGTCTCCCGTACAGAGTCACACCTACACTGGGCGTCTCCCGTACAGAGTCACACCTACACTGGGCGTCTCCTGCATGTCTTCACACCTACACTGGGCGTCTCCTGCATGTCTTCACACCTACACTGGGCGTCTCCTGCATGTCTTCACACCTACACTGGGCGTCTCCTGCATGTCATCACACCTACACTGGGCGTCTCCCGTACCACATCACACCTACACTGGGCGTCTCCCATACGGCATCACACCTACACTGGGCGTCTCCCGTACCACATCACACCTACACTGGGCGTCTCCCGTACCACATCACACCTACACTGGGCGTCTCCCGTACCACATCACACCTACACTGGGCGTCTCCCGTACCACATCACACCTACACTGGGCGTCTCCCGTACCACATCACACCTACACTGGGCGTCTCCCGTACAGAGTCACACCTACACTGGGCGTCTCCCGTACAGAGTCACACCTACACTGGGCGTCTCCCGTACAGAGTCACACCTACACTGGGCGTCTCCCGTACAGAGCCACACCTACACTGGGCGTCTCCCGTACAGAGCCACACCTACACTGGGCGTCTCCCGTACAGAGTCACACCTACACTGGGCGTCTCCCGTACAGAGTCACACCTACACTGGGCGTCTCCCGTACAGAGTCACACCTACACTGGGCGTCTCCCGTACAGAGTCACACCTACACTGGGCGTCTCCCGTACAGAGTCACACCTACACTGGGCGTCTCCCGTACAGAGTCACACCTACACTGGGCGTCTCCCGTACAGAGTCACACCTACACTGGGCGTCTCCCGTACAGAGTCACACCTACACTGGGCGTCTCCCGTACAGAGTCACACCTACACTGGGCGTCTCCCGTACAGAGTCACACCTACACTGGGCGTCTCCCGTACAGAGTCACACCTACACTGGGCGTCTCCCGTACAGAGTCACACCTACACTGGGCGTCTCCCGTACAGAGTCACACCTACACTGGGCGTCTCCCGTACAGAGTCACACCTACACTGGGCGTCTCCTGCATGTCTTCACACCTACACTGGGCGTCTCCCGTACCACATCACACCTACACTGGGCGTCTCCCGTATCGCATCACACCTACACTGGGCGTCTCCCGTACAGCTTCACACCTACACTGGGCGTCTCCCGTACGGCATCACACCTACACTGGGCGTCTCCCGTACGGCATCACACCTACACTGGGCGTCTCCCGTACCGCATCACACCTACACTGGGCGTCTCCCGTACCACATCACACCTACACTGGGCGTCTCCCGTACCACATCACACCTACACTGGGCGTCTCCCGTACCACATCACACCTACACTGGGCGTACCACATCACACCTACACTGGGCGTCTCCCGTACCACATCACACCTACACTGGGCGTCTCCCGTACCACATCACACCTACACTGGGCGTCTCCCGTACCACATCACACCTACTGGGCGTCTCCCGTACCACATCACACCTACACTGGGCGTCTCCCGTACCGCATCACACCTACACTGGGCGTCTCCCGTACCACATCACACCTACACTGGGCGTCTCCCGTACCACATCACACCTATACTGGGCGTCTCCCGTACCGCATCAAACCTACACTGGGCGTCTCCCGTACCACATCACACCTACAATGGGCGTCTCCCGTACGTCTTCACACCTACACTGGGCGTCTCCCGTACAGCGTCACACCTACACTGGGCGTCTCCCGTACCACATCACACCTACACTGGGCGTCTCCCGTACCACATCACACCTACAATGGGCGTCTCCCGTACGTCTTCACACCTACACTGGGCGTCTCCCGTACAGCATCACACCTACACTGGGCGTCTCCCGTACCACATCACACCTGCACTGGGCCTCTCCCATACGGTGTCACACCCACACTGGGCGTCTCCCTTACGGCATCACACCTACACTGGGCGTCTCCCGTACCACATCACACCGTACGGTGTCACACCTACACTGGGCGTCTCATGTACGGCTTCACGCCTACACTGGGCGTCTCCTGTACGGCTTCACACCTACACGGGGCGTCTCCCGCACGTCTTCACACCTACACAGGGCGTCTCCCGCACGTCTTCACACCTACACTGGGCGTCTCCCGTACGGCATCACACCTACACTGGGCGTCTCCCGTACGGCATCACACCTACACTGGGCGTCTCCCGTACGGCATCACACCTACACTGGGCGTCTCCCGTACGGCATCACACCTACACTGGGCGTCTCCCGTACGGCATCACACCTACACTGGGCGTCTCCGTACGGCATCACACCTACACTGGGCGTCTCCCGTACGGCATCACACCTACACTGGGCGTCTCCCGTACCACATCACACCTACACTGGGCGTCTCCCGTACCACATCACACCTACACTGGGCGTCTCCCGTACCACATCACACCTACACTGGGCGTCTCCCGTACCACATCACACCTACACTGGGCGTCTCCCGTACCGCATCACACCTACACTGGGCGTCTCCCGTACCGCATCACACCTACACTGGGCGTCTCCCGTACCGCATCACACCTACACTGGGCGTCTCCCGTACCGCATCACACCTACAATGGGCGTCTCCCGTACGTCTTCACACCTACACTGGGCGTCTCCCGTACAGCGTCACACCTACACTGGGCGTCTCCCGTACCACATCACACCTACACTGGGCGTCTCCCGTACCGCATCACACCTACACTGGGCATCTCCCGTACCACATCACACCTACAATGGGCGTCTCCCGTACGTCTTCACACCTACACTGGGCGTCTCCCGTACAGCGTCACACCTACACTGGGCGTCTCCCGTACCACATCACACCTGCACTGGGCCTCTCCCATACGGTGTCACACCCACACTGGGCGTCTCCCTTACGGCATCACACCTACACTGGGCGTCTCCCGTACCACATCACACCGTACGGTGTCACACCTACACTGGGCGTCTCATGTACGGCTTCACGCCTACACTGGGCGTCTCCTGTACGGCTTCACACCTACACGGGGCGTCTCCCGCACGTCTTCACACCTACACAGGGCGTCTCCCGCACGTCTTCACACCTACACTGGGCGTCTCCCGTACGGCATCACACCTACACTGGGCGTCTCCCGTACGGCATCACACCTACACTGGGCGTCTCCCGTACGGCATCACACCTACACTGGGCGTCTCCCATTCGGCATCACACCTACACTGGGCGTCTCCCGTACGGCATCACACCTACACTGGGCGTCTCCCGTACGGCATCACACCTACACTGGGCGTCTCCCGTACCACATCACACCGTACTGTGTCACACCTACACTGGGCGTCTCATGTACGGCTTCACGCCTACACTGGGCGTCTCCTGTACAGCATCACACCTACACGGGGCGTCTCCCGCACGTCTTCACACCTACACTGGGCATCTCCCGTACGGCATCACACCTACACTGGGCGTCTCCCGTCTTGCATCACACCTACACTGGGCGTCTCCCGTACGGCATTACACCTACACTGGGCGTCTCCCGTACGGCATCACACCTACACTGGGCGTCTCCCGTACCACATCACACCGTACTGTGTCACACCTACACTGGGCGTCTCATGTACGGCTTCACGCCTACACTGGGCGTCTCCTGTACAGCATCACACCTACACGGGGCGTCTCCCGCACGTCTTCACACCTACACTGGGCGTCTCCCGTACGGCATCACACCTACACTGGGCGTCTCCCGTCTTGCATCACACCTACACTGGGCGTCTCCCGTACGGCATCACACCTACACTGGGCGTCTCCCATACCACATCACACCTACACTGGGCGTCTCCCGTACGGCATCACACCTACACTGGGCGTCTCCCGTACAGCTTCACACCTCACTTTTGAAGGGATTTCCTCTCACTTCCTGTTGTGGCCATGGGACAGGAAGTGAAGGGAAACCTCCCCAATAGGGACACTATTTCTGGTGACAACCAACTTTGGAGGGATCTCCTCTCACTTCCTGTTGTGGTCATGGGACAGGAAGTGAAGGATAATCTCCCCAATGAGGACACTAGTTCTGGTGACAACCAACTTTAGAGGGATCTCCTCTCACTTCCTGTTGTGACCATGGGACAGAAAATTAAGGTAGAATCTCCCCAATGGGGACACTAGTTCTTGTGACCACTCACTTTGAAGGGATTTCCTCTCACTTCCTGTTGTGGTCATGGGACAGGAAGTGAAGGAAAATCTTTCCAAATAGGACACATGAAAGAAAAGAAGATACAAATGTATCTGTTATTGATCTTTGTATTTATTACATTTCTATTATCCGGTTTACGTTTTCTATTTCTCCTTTATGCTCCGTTCACATATATGCCACTTGGATGCGCTTTGAACGTATGACGCGAATCAAAACGGCTTCCTATGGAGCCGGGTCACACGTGTGCGGTGCAGCCGCAGTGCGAATTTAAAGAGTCTGTGCGTTTTTTGAGCACTGCGATTCCGGTGCGAATTTCCGGCTCATTGCTTTCTGTGGGAACGCATCTGAATCACCCATTGGATCAGTTTTGAATATTAATTTGATCCTCCACAATAAAGAAAAAAAAAATAGCATGACCCCCCCCCAATTCCTACCAGACCCTTATCTGAGCATGCAGGAAAGGAGAGGGGGGAAGAGCAAGCGCCCACCTCCCCACCCCAAAGCACCTTGGTCCCATGTTGATGGGGTCAAGGGCCTCTTCCCCACAACCCTGGGCGGTGGTTGGGGGGTGTCTGCGGGCAGGGGGGCTTATTGGAATCTGGAAGCCCACTTTAACAAGGGCCCCAAGATCCCAACCCCCCCACCCATGTGAATGAATTTGGGGTATGCATATTTTACAAAAAAAAAAAAAGTAAAAAATAAATAAAAACATGTACAGTTCTTTTATTATATATAAAAAAAACAATGCCCCCCCCCCCCCCCCGCCCGGGTGAAGATCCATCGTCCAATCACAACGCTCACCGACCCGAAGAAAAAATAAAAAGTCCCCCACTCCCGCCGCCTGCCTGCTCCGCCACATGACATGTTCTTGTTGGAAAAGAGGCGGGGCCACACAGCGATGTCACCTGGTGGCACCGCCCCCCTGTGACATCACTGTCACTGGACATGTGTGAATCCCCGGCCATAAAGTGGAATTTCTCTCTCCCAATCATCATTAGTAAATAGATAGGAAAGTATATTATGTTTACTTGTTTGATACTTCTTTTTTTTTTTTTTTACACATATTCAGTTACTTCCTGGTTTCTTGCCTGGGCAAATAATGTCAGGAGGGGAGGAGGGGCTTTTTCAGCTAAGCACACCCTCCCACCCTGCATGCTTGAGCATGGATGGATGAGGGGTGTATGGATGGATAGAGACATGGGTGGATGGGGGAGGGGATGGATGGATGGGGGAGGGGAAGGATGGATGGGGGAGGGAGTTTGCTTTGCGTATTAAAAATGTATCGAATATAATTTTTGGTTTGCAGCTCCACTTTAATAACTGATCTCTCATCCATCTCTGTGTGTTTATTGTAGGCCGATTGATATCCATCCCTCTCCTATAATATTTGTTTTTTCCTGAAGCGCTGATGAAGGGGGAGGGGTTTGGCCCCTGAAATGCGTTGGATGTTTTATGTGATTATACTTTTCCAGTGTTTGTTACCCCAGAGATAAAATGCTTCTGTCTCTGCAAGGGGTTCCTAGGAGCTCTTCAATAGCACTAGTATTTTCTTTTGCTGTGTCTGCAAGGGCTTCTGTATTACCTGGCTGATCTTGTTGGTCCCCTTCTTCATGGTAGTAAACTGACCACACTATGCATGGCAGCCAATAGGGTTGTGGCTATAGTTAGGCTATGGTTTGCATTAGGGTTATTGCTAGGGTTAGAGTTATGGCTAGAGTTAGAGTTATTGCTAGGGTTAGAGTTATGGCTATATTTAGAGTTAGGGTTAGGGTTATGGCTAGATTTAGGGTTATTGCTGGGGTTAGGGTTATGGCTAGATTTAGGGTTATTGCTGGGGTTAGGGTTATGGCTAGATTTAGAGTTATGGCTAGGGTCAGAGATATGGCTAGGGTTAGGGTTATGACTAGATTTAGGGTAATGGCTAGAGTTAGGGTCATGGCTAGGGTTATGGCTAGATTTAGGGTTATTGCTGGGGTTAGGGTTATGGCTAGATTTAGGGTTATTGCTGGGGTTAGGGTTATGGCTAGATTTAGGGTTATTGCTGGGGTTAGGGTTATGGCTAGATTTAGGGTTATTGCTGGGGTTAGGGTTATTGCTGGGGTTAGGGTTATGGCTAGATTTAGAGTTATGGCCAGGGTCAGAGATATGGCTAGGGTTAGGGTTATGACTAGATTTAGGGTTATGGCTAGAGTTAGGGTCATGGCTAGGGTTATGGCTAGATTTAGGGTTATGGCTAGAGTTAAGGTTATAGCTAGGGTTAGGGTTATGGCTAGATTTAGAGTTATGGCTAGGGTCAGAGATATGGCTAGTGTTAGGGTTATGACTAGATTTAGGGTTATGGCTAGAGTTAGGGTCATGGCTAGGGTTAGGGCTAGATTTAGGGTTAGGGCTAGGGTTATGGCTAGAGTTAGGGTTATGGTTAGGGTTATGGCTAGATTTAGAGTTAGGGTTAGAGTTAGGGCTAGGGTTATGGTCATGGCTAGGGTTACGTTATGGCTAGGGTTAGCGCGATGGCTAGGGTTAGGGTTATGGCTAGATTTTGTGTTATTGCTAGGGTTAGTGTTATGGCTAGGGTTGGGGTTTTGGGTAGGGTTAGGGCTATGACTAGATTTGGGCTTAGGGTTTTGGCTAGAGTTAGTGTCATTGCTAGGGTTAGGGCTAGATTTAGGGTTATGGCTAGAGTTAGGGTTAGGGTTATAGCTAGATTTAGAGTTAGGGTTGTGGCTAGGGTTAGGGTTATGGCTAGATTTAGGGTTATTGCTAGGGTTAGGGTTATGGCTAGTTTTAGAGATATGGCTAGGGTTAGAGATATGGCTAGGGTTTGGGTTTTGGCTAGGGTTAGGGCTATGACTAGATTTAGGGTTATGGCTAGAGTTAGGGTCATGGCTAGGGTTAGGGCTAGATTTAGGGTTATAGCTAGGGTTAGGGGTATGGCTAGATTTAGAGTTAGGGTTATGGCTAGGGTTAGGGTTAATGCTAGAGTTGGGTTATAGCTAGGGTTAGGGGTATGGCTAGATTTAGAGTTAGGGTTAGAGTTATGGCTAGGGTTAGGGTTAATGCTAGATTTAGGGTTATGGCTAGGGTTAAGGTTAGGTTAGGGTTATGGCTAGGGTTAGTTTAGGGTTATAGCTAGGTTTAGATTATGGCTAGGGTTATTCCTAGGTTTAGGGTTATGGTTATGGCTAGATTTAGGGTTATGGCTAGTGTTATGATCAGGGTTATGGATAGATTTAGGGTATGGCTCCAGTTATGGTTAGGCTAGGGCTAGGGTTATGGCTAGGGTTATGGGTAGGGTTAGTGTTTTGGCTAGATTTAGGGTCATGGCTAGGGTTAGGGTTATGCCTAGATTTATGGTTATTGCTAGGGTTAGGGATAAGGTTAGAGTTATGGCTAGATTTAGGGTTATGGTCAGGGTTATGGATAGATTTAGGGTTATGGCAAGGATTAGGGTTATGGGTAGGGTTAAGATTAGGCTAGGGTTATGGCTAGATTTAGGGTTATGGCTAGAGTTATGGTTATGGCTAGATTTGGGGTTATGGCTAGAGTTAAGGTTATGGCTATGGCTAGATTTAGGGTTAGGATTATGGCTAGGGTTGGGGTTATGGTTAGGATTAGGTTTATGGCTAGGGTTAGGGTTATTGCTCGGGGTTAGGGTTATGGCTAGGGTTGTCCTGATACCGATAGGTGTCTGTGCTGGGAGAGGGAAGACGTTCTTGCACCCATCTGCACCCTGCATCCACCACCCACCTGCACCCTGCATCCACCACCTACCACCCACCTGCACCCACCACCCACCTGCACCCACTGCCCACCTGTACCCTGCACCCATCTGCACTCTGCACCTCTCAGTGCAATCAGTGCCCACAAGTGCCACCTATCAGTGCCAGCCACCATTCAGTGCCCAAAAGTGCCGCCCATCAGTGACAGCCACCTGTCAGTGTCACCTATCTCCCCATCTGTCAAACTGTCACATGACATTGAAAAAAAAGTATTGGTAATCGGTATCGGCGTGTACTTGAAAAAACGTATCGGTACTTGTCTTAAAAAAGTGGTATCGGGACAACCCTAGTTATGGCTAGGGTTAGAGTTATGGCTAGATTTAGGGTTATGACTAGGGTTAGGGTTATGGTTGGTGTTATGGCTAGGGTTAGGGTTATGACTAGGGTTAGGGTTATGACTAGGGTTAGGGTTTTGACTAGGGTTATGACTAGGGTTAGGGTTATGACTAGGGTTAGGGTTATGACTAGGGTTAAGGTTATGACTAGGGTTAAGGTTATGACTAGGGTTAGGGTTATGCCTAGGGTTAAGGTTATGACTAGGGTTAGGGTTTTGACTAGGGTTAGGGTTATGACTAGGGTTAAGGTTATGACTAGGGTTAGGGTTATGACTAGGGTTAAGGTTATGACTAGGGTTAGGGTTATGACTAGGGTTAAGGTTATGACTAGGGTTAGGGTTATGACTAGGGTTAAGGTTATGACTAGGGTTAGGGTTATGACTAGGGTTAGGGTTATGACTAGGGTTAAGGTTATGACTAGGGTTAGGGTTTTGACTAGGGTTATGACTAGGGCTAGGGTTATGACTAGGGTTAGGGTTATGGCTAGGATTAGGGTTATGACTAGGGTTAAGGTTATGACTAGGGTTAGGGTTTTGACTAGGGTTATGAAGAAGGTTAGGGTTATGACTAGGGTTAGGGTTATGACTAGGGTTATGACTAGGGTTAGGGTTATGACTGGGGATAAAGGTTATGACTAGGGTTAGGGTTATGGCTAGGGTTATGGTTGGTGTTATGGCTAGGTTTAAGGGTATGACTAGAGTTAGGGTTATAGCTAGTTAGGGTTAGGGCTAGGGTTAGAGAGCGATGACATCACTGAGAATGCAGCCTATCCAATCACTAGAGAGCGGTGACATCACTGAGAATGCAGCCTATCCAATCACTAGAGAGCGATGACATCACTGAGAATGCAGCCTATCCAATCACTAGAGAGCGATGATCAAAAAAGTATTGGTAATCGGTATCGGCGAGTACTTGAAAAAACGTATCGGTACTTGTACTCGGTCTTAAAAAAGTGGTATCGGGACAACCCTAGTTATGGCTAGGGTTAGAGTTATGGCTAGGTTTAGGGTTATGACTAGGGTTAGGGTTATGACTAGAGTTAGGGTTATGACTAGGGTTAGGGTTATGGTTGGTGTTATGGCTAGGGTTAGGGTTATGACTAGGGTTAGGGTTATGACTAGGGTTAGGGTTATGACTAGGGTTAGGGTTATGACTAGGGTTAGGGTTTTGACTAGGGTTATGACTAGGGTTAGGGTTATGACTAGGGTTAAGGTTATGACTAGGGTTAGGGTTATGACTAGGGTTATGACTAGGGTTAAGGTTATGACTAGGGTTAGGGTTATGACTAGGGTTAAGGTTATGACTAGGGTTAGGGTTATGACTAGGGTTAAGGTTATGACTAGGGTTAAGGTTATGACTAGGGTTAAGGTTATGACTAGGGTTATGACTAGGGTTAGGGTTATGACTAGGGTTAAGGTTATGACTAGGGTTAGGGTTATGACTAGGGTTAGGGTTATGACTAGGGTTAAGGTTATGACTAGGGTTATGACTAGGGTTAAGGTTATGACTAGGGTTAGGGTTATGACTAGGTTTATGACTAGGGTTAGAGTTATGACTAGGGTTAGGGTTATGACTAGGGTTAAGGTTATGACTAGGGTTAGGGTTTTGACTAGGGTTATGACTAGGGTTAGGGTTATGACTAGGGTTAGGGTTATGGCTAGGGTTAGGGTTATGACTAGGGTTAGGGTTATGACTAGGGTTAGGGTTTTGACTAGGGTTATGACTAGGGTTGTCCAGATACCGATACTAGTATCGGTATCGGGACCGATACCGAGTATTTTTGGGAGTACTTGTACTCGCGCAAATGCTCCCGATACCTAAATAGAATACTTTTTTTGTATTTATCAACATGTTCTGTGAAAATTCTTTGAGTTTTTACTACTGCGTGACAAGAAAATAAAACATTTTTATTCATTTTTACTCATTTTTATTCTTTTATAATGTCTTGAGTTAGAGTTCTTCATAATTCTAAAGAAAATATCCTTAATCTGTATTGTGGTTTGAAAACTGTCACATGACATTTAAAAAAAGTATCGGTATTCGGTATCGGCAAGTACATGAAAAAAAGTATCGGTACTTGTACTCGGTCCTAAAAAAGTGGTATCGAGACAACCCTAGTTATGACTAGGGTTAGGGTTATGACTAGGGTTAAGGTTATGGCTAGGGTTAGGGTTATGACTAGGGTTAGGGTTATGACTAGGGTTAGGGTTACGACTAGGGTTATGACTAGGGTTAGGGTTATGACTAGGGTTAGGGTTATGGCTAGGGTTATGGTTGGTGTTGTGGCTAGGTTTAAGGGTATGACTAGAGTTAGGGTTATGGCTAATGTTAGGGTTATAGCTAGTTAGGGCTAGGGTTAGAGAGCGATGACATCACTGAGAATGCAGCCTATCCATTGGCTGTAGAGTGGTGACATCACTGAGAATGCAGCCTATCCAATCACTAGAGAGCGGTGACATCACTGAGAATGCAGCCTATCCAATCACTAGAGAGCGATGACATCACTGAGAATGCAGCCTATCCAATCACTAGAGAGCGGTGACATCACTGAGAATGCAGCCTATCCAATCACTAGAGAGCGGTGACATCACTGAGAATGCAGCCTGTCCATTGGCTGGAGAGATGACGGCACATATTGTGATGTTGGGCTCTCTCTCTCTGTGTACGGAGTGTGCGGCGGGTCTCGGGTTTCTGTTGTTGGCGGGGTATTTATAGCCGCACACTGTGTCTCTGTGTCGGTGGGGGGGGGGGGGGGTGGATCCGGTGACATCGGAGGAGATATTCGGTGTCCATTGTTCTATTCTGGGAAGACGCAACGTTTGTAGAATCCCATAAACCAATGAGAAGGCTCCGTTCTCCAGGGGTCATCTCCGGTTTTATGATGATACGTTGTAACGTCGGTTTCCTGCCCGGGAGGTCTGTCACATCCCCGGCAGAAGGTGACTCTCCCGCCACATATGTGAGAAGTCAGCGCTGATCCCCCGCCGCCCCGGAGACTTCTTCTCATCTGTCTTTGTATATGATCCGATTACTCCAAGTCTGACATTTGCAATATTTGGCCCCAGAGCCCTTATTGGGACGTCTCCGTGACCATCACATCTTCCCCTCATCTTTGCATTTATTTTTTGGTCATTAACGAGCTGCCTTATGGGTGGGGGAGGGGGACACATTGCGAGCATGAGACGTGTGAAATCTTCACACACACTATATGACTAAAAGTATTGGGACGCCTGCCTTTTACACACACATGAACTTTAATGACCTCCCAGTCTTAGTCCGGAGGGTTCAATATTGAGTTGGCCCCACCCTTTGCAGCTTCACCTCTTCTGGGAAGGCCCAAGATTTAGGAGGGTGTCTATGGGCATACGACACAGATCATTAGAATAATGATAGTCGGGTAGTGCGGTGGACTGGAGAAGTGACATGGGTAGGTAGGCTCTGCCCCTTATAGGTAAGATTGGCCACAGGTAGTAGGCTCGGCCCATGGTAGGTAAGCTTGGCCCCCGGGTAGATAGGCTCGACCAAAGTAGGTAGGCTCTTCCCCTTATAGGTAAGATTGGCCATAGGTCGTAGGCTGGGCCCATGGTAGGTAAGATTGGCCACAGGTAGTAGGCTTGGCCCTGGGTAGGTAGGCTATGCCCATTATAGGTAAGATTGGCCACAGGTAGTAGGCTCGGCCCATGGTAGGTAGGCTTGGCCCATGGTAGGTAAGATTGGCCACAGGTAGTAGGCTCGGCCCATGGTAGGTAGGCTTTGCCCTTGATAGGTAAGATTGGCCACAGGTAGTAGGCTCAGCCCACTGTGGGTAGGTTCAGCCCCGGTTATGTAGGCTCTGCCCCTTTATAGGTAAGATTGGCCACAGGTGGTGGGCTCGGCCCATGGTAGGTAAGCTTGGCTCTGGGTAGGTAGGCTCTGCTCTTAATAGGTAAGATTGGCCACAGGTAGTAGGCTCGGCCCATGGTAGGTAGGCTTGGCTCTGGGTAGGTAGGCTCTGCTCCTAATAGGTAAGAAGTATGATTGGCCACAGGTAGTAGGCTCGGCCCATGGTAGGTAGGCTCGGCCCCTGATCGGTAAGATTGGCCTCAGGTAGTAGGCTCGGCCCATGGTAGGTAGGTTTGGCCTCCCCGGGTAGGTAGGCTCTGCCCCTGATGGGTAAGATTGGCCACAGGTAATAGGCTCGGCCCATGGT
The DNA here is from genome assembly GCA_029574335.1 of Rana kukunoris. Lineage (NCBI taxonomy): Eukaryota > Metazoa > Chordata > Amphibia > Anura > Ranidae > Rana > Rana kukunoris. The sequence continues at coordinate 227,528,931 of CM056055.1, read as the reverse complement.
AGGTAGGCTCGGCCCCTGATGGGTAAGATTGGCCACAGGTAGTAGGCTCGGCCCATGGTTGGTAGGCTCGGCCCCTGATCGGTAAGATTGGCCACAGGTAGTAGGCTTGGCCCACCGGGTAGGTAGGCTTGGCCCACCGGGTAGGTAGGCTAGGCCCCTGATCGGTAAGATTGGCCACAGGTAGTAGGCTCGGCCCATGGTAGGTAAGCTTGGCCCTGGGTAGGTAGGCTCAGCCTCGGGTAGGTAGGCTCGAGCCCCCTGATAGGCAAGATTGGCCTCAGTAGGCTCAGCCCATGGTAGGTAAGCTCAGGCCTGGGTACGTAAGCTTGGCCCCAGGTAGGTAGGCTTGGCCACAGCTTGTTAGGCTCGGCCACAGGTGGTAGGTAAGCTTGGCCACAGGGAGGTAGGCTTGGCCCCAGGTAGATAAACTCTGTCCCTGGTAAGTAAGCTTGGATAGGTAGGCTTGGCCCCAGGTAGGGAAGATCCGCTCCAGGCAGGGAAGCTTGGACCCAGGTAGGTAGGCTTGACTGCAGGTAGGTAGGCTTGACCCCAGGTAGGTAAGCTTGACCACAGGTAGGCTTGCCCCTGGTGGGTAAGCTCGACTTCAGGTAGGTAAGCTTGTCCACAGGTAGGTAGGCTCGGCCCCTGGTGTGTATTTTAGGGCTGAATATTCAATATAAGAATCCATCCCTGTCCCCCCTGTTATCAGTCTTTTCTCTCAGTGTGTCCCCCCCCACCCACCGGTTTCTGGACTCCTCATCTCTCTCTGGAGTTGGGTTGCTCGGTGTGCCCCCCCACCCACCGGGTCCTGGACTCCTCGTCTCTATGTGGAGTTCGGTCGCTTGCCCCCCCCACCCGCCGGTTCCTGGACTTCTCATCTATCTCCAGAGTTGGGTTGCTCAGTGTGCCCCCCCACCATCTGCCGGTTCCTGGATTCCTCATCTCTCTCCAGAGTTGGGTTGCTCAGTGTGCCCCCCCCCACCCGCTTCCTGGACTCCTTGTCTCTCTCTGGAGTTGGGTTGCTCGGTGTGCCCCCCCGCTGGTTTCTGGACTCCTTGTCTCTCTCTGGAATTGGGTCGCTTGGTCCTCCCCCTAGCCGCCGGTTCCTGGACTCATCTCTCTGGAGTTGGGTCGCTTGGTCCCCCCCACACCCGCCGGTTCCTGGACTCCTCGTCTCTTTGGAGTTGGGTCACTCGGTTCCCCCCTCCACCTGCCGGTTCCTGGACTCCTCATCTCTCTCTCTGGAGTTGGGTCGCCCGATCCCCCACCCGCTGGTTCCTTGATTCCTCGTCTCTCTCTGGAGTTGGGTCGCTCTCCCCCCACCCACCCGCCGGTTCCTGGACTCCTCATCTCTTCGGAGTTGGGTCACTTGGTGTGTGTCCCCCCACTCGCCGGTTGCTGGACTCCTCATCTCTCTCTGGAGTTGGGTCGCTCGGTCCCCCCCCCCACCCGCCGGTTCCTGGACTCCTTATCTCTCTCTAGAGTTGGGTGGCTCGGTGTACCCCCCCACCCGCCGGTTCCTGGACTCCTCGTCTCTCTGTGGAGTTGGGTGGCTCGGTGTGCCCCCCCACCCGCCGGTTCCTGGACTCCTCATCTCTGTCTGGAGTTGGGTCGCTCGGTCCCCCCCCCACCCGCCGGTTCCTGGACTCCTCATCTCTGTCTGGAGTTGGGTCGCTCGGTCCCCCTCCCCACCCGCCGGTTCCTGAACTCCTCATCTCTCTCTGGAGTTGGGTTGCTCGGTGTGCCCCCTCCCCCCACCGGTTCCTGGACTCCTTGTCTCTCTCTGGAGTTGGGTTGCTCGGTCCCTGTCCCCTCACCTGCCGGTTCCTGGACCCCTCGTCTCTCTCCTGAGTTGGGTCGCTCGCCCCCCCACTCGCCGGTTCCTGGACCCCTCGTCTCTCTCCTGAGTTGGGTCGCTCGGTCCCCCCCCCCCCACCTGCGGTTCCTGGACTCCTCGTCTCTCTCTGGAGTTGGGTTGCTCGGTTCCTGTCCCCTCACCTGCCGGTTCCTGGACTCCTCGTATCTCTCTGGAGTTGGGTCGCTCGTGTCCCCCCCCACCCGCGGTTCCTGGACTCCTCGTCTCTCTCCTAAGTTGGGTCGCTCGGTTTCCCCCCCCCCCCACCCGCGGTTCCTGGACTCCTTGTCTCTCTCTGGAGATGGGTCGCTCAGTCCCCCCCATCCCCCCCCACCCGCCGGTTCCTGGACTCCTCATCTCTCTTTGGAGTTGGGTCGCTCGGTCCCCCCCCCACCCGCCAGTTTCTGGACTCCTCATCTCTCTCTGGAGTTGGGTTGCTCGGTGTGCCCCCTCCCCCCACTGGTTCCTGGACTCCTCATCTCTCTCCAGAGTTGGGTCTCTGTGTATCGCTCTGCAGAGTCGCTTTTCTCGCGGTTGCGGAAATGATTCTGATGGCATCTCAGGCTTCCCAGGGGTGGCCGGGCTCTGTACGGCGCGGAGAGTGATGACACCAGAGATGTGCGAAGTAATAGATCATCCGAGCCGGGCCTGTGTCTGGGGAGGAGGCGCACCACGCCGGAGCGGTGAAAGTCACCGAGATGACGAGAATACCAGCCGACAGCTGAGCCGCCTCATGAGTCGCTGTCAGACGCAGGCTGCAAGTTTCGGGAAAGCTCTTTGTATTCCAAGAAGATCCGGGTCTATTGTTACATTGTATCCACAGACAAATCTTTTTCTTTAGTTATGGATGAAGTGTAGAGGGGTGAGAACCTCTGCCAAGTCTTTATATCAGGTCCCGGGGGGCTATCGCCCTCTCTATTCACCAAAATAACACAATTAATAGAGAAGACGCTCGTTATTGTCACAGCTGAAGAAGGGACATCCCATCGCTTTGAAAAGATTTCCTCTAACTTCCTGTTGTGTCTGCGGGACAGGAAGTGGAGGGGAATTTCCCTGGTGGGACACAGAGATTAGAAAATATCCATAAGACATTGGCTATCCTCATTGGCTTGCTGAACGTGATTGACAGCGAATGAGGAGGGAGCGTCCCCATATAAATGAGACTTTCGTAACCATCTCTGGATCAGGGGGGGTCAAATAAGAATTGTGGGGGAGGGGGGTGAAGATTTTTTCATGCATAGAAAGCACCTTCAGCCTTTACAACCATTTTAAGGCTCTACAGACAATATCCTAGTGCAGTGATGGCGAACCTTGGCACTCCAGATGTTTTGGAACTACATTTCCCATGATGCTCTTGCACTCTGCAGTGTAGTGGAGCATCATGGGAAATGTAGTTCCAAAACATCTGGGGTGCCGAGGTTCGCCATCACTGTCCTAGTGTCTTGTGATACGCGGTGTGCGTCATGTAAAGCTATCTGTTATTCTGGCTGCTTGGTTACTGCTGATTGGTTCCTAGCCTACTGCCACTTCTAACACAATTATGGCAGGTTGCTTCTGATTGGTTGGATAGTACAGACACTTTCCCTTTCCTTGCTTCTTTTCCTCTCTCCTCTCCGTCCTTCTTTTACCAATTTGTGTTCTAGACAAAAGTCGGCCATAGATAGAAATTCCATCGAAAAATCGTGTTTCCAGGGCGATCGACTTGCCTTCCCTTCCCTTCCCTTGCCTTCCCTTGCCTTCCCTTCCCTTGCCTTCCCTTGCCTTGCCTTCCCTTCCCTTCCCTTCCCTTGCCTTGCCTTCCCTTCCCTTCCCTTGCCTTCCCTTGCCTTCCCTTCCCTTGCCTTCCCTTGCCTTCCCTTCCCTTGCCTTGCCTTCTCCTTGCCATTTTTACTCGCCTTTTCCATTTTGTTCCTTTCCTTTTTTCCCTTTTCCTTCTCTTCTTCTCCTTTACCTTTTTGTCTTTGCCTTCTCCCTCTCCTTTCTTCCCAGTCTTACCTTCTTTTGTTGCAGTTGAAAGCTGGCCATAGATGGAAATTTGATCTAAAAATATTGTTTGCAGAGCGATCATCTTTCCTTGCCCTTTCCATTTATTTTCTTATTTTCTTCCTTTCCCTCTCCCTTATGTTCCCCCTTTCCTTGGCTTTCATTCTTTTGTTTTCTTTCCATCCCTTTCATTTCTCTCTCTTTCTGTTTCTTTCCCTTTCCTTCCCTTCCCTTTCCATCCCTTTTCCTTTCTGTCCCCATTCTTCCTGTCCCTTCCCTTTCTGTCTTTTTCCTTTCCTTTCCGTCCCTATTCTTTATTTCTTTTCCATTTATTTCCCTTCCCTTCCCTTTTCATATCTTTTCTTTTCCCCTTCCTTTCCATTCCTATTTTTTCCACCCCTTTCCATTCCTGTTCTTTCTGTCTTTTTTCCTTTCCGCATCCATTTCTTTGCCTTTCCTTCCTTTCCATCCCTTTCTTCTTCATTTCCGTCCCTATTCTTTCTTTCTTTTCCATTTCTTTCCCTTTCCTTCCTTTTCCATATCTTTTCTTTTCCTCTTCCTTTCCGTCCTTGTTCTTTCTGTCCCTTTTCTGCATCCATTTCTTTCCCTTTCCTTCCTATCCATCCCTTTCCTCTTTATTTCTGTCCCTATTCTTTCCATCCCTATTTTTTCCATCCCTTTCCATTCCTGTTCTTTCTTTCCCTTTCCTTTCCGCATCCATTTCTTTCCCTTTCCTTCCTTTTCATCCCTTTCCTCTTTCTTTGTGTCCCTATTCTTTCCGTCCTTTTCCTTTCCTTTCCTTTCCTTTCTGTCCCTATTCGTTCCGTCCCTTTCCTTTCCTTTCCTTTCCGTCCCTTTCCTGGCCGTCCCTATACTTTTTTTATTTTCCCTTTTTTAAATTTATTTTTTCAGTTTCTATTCTTTCCATCCCTTTCCTTTCCGTCTCTATTTATTCTGTCCCTTTTCTTTCCTTTCCGTCTCTTTCCTTTCCGTCCCTTTTTCTTTCCTTTCCTTCCCGTCCCTATTTTTTCTGTCCCTATTCTTTCCATTCCTTACCTCTCCTCTCCTTTTTCTTTCCATTCTGTCCCTATTCTTTCTTTCTTTTCCATTTATTTTCCTTTCCTTCCCTTCCTTTTTCATATCTTTTCTTTTCCCCTTCCTTTCCGTCCCTATTTTTTCCACCCCTTTCCATTCCTGTTCTTTCGGTCTTTTTCCTTTCCGCATCCATTTCTTTCCCTTTCCTTCCTTTCCATCCCTTTCTTCTTCATTTCCTTCCCTATTCTTTCTTTCTTTTCCATTTCTTTCCCTTTCCTTCCTTTTCCATATCTTTTCTTTTCCTCTTCCTTTCCATCCCTGTTCTTTCTGTCCCTTTTCCTTTCCGCATCCATTTCTTTCTCTTTCCTTCCTTTCCATCCCTTTCCTCTTTATTTCTGTCCCTATTCTTTCCATCACAATTTTTTCCATCCCTTTCCATTCCTGTTCTTTCTGTCCCTTTCCTTTCTGCATCCATTTCTTTCCCTTTCCTCTTTCTTTCTGTCCCTATTCTTTCCGTCCTTTTCCTTTCCTTTCCTTTCCGTCCCTATTCGTTCCATCCCTTTCTTTTCTGTCCCTATTCGTTCCATCCCTTTCCTTTCTGTCCCTATTTTGTTTTAAAAGTCCCTTGCATTTCCATCCCTATTCTTTCCGTCCCCTTCCTTTCTGTCTCTATTCGCTTTATCCCTTTCCTTTCCTTTCCGTCCCTTTCCTGGCCGTCCCTATTCTTTTTTTATTTTCCCTTTTTTAAATTAATTTTCTCAGTTTCTATTCTTTCCATCCCTTTCCTTTCCGTCTCTATTTATTCTGTCCCCTTTCTTTCCTTTCCGTCTCTTTCCTTTCCGTCCCTATTCTTTCTGGCCCTATTCTTTCTGTCCCTATTCTTTCCGTCCCTTTCCTCTCCGTCCCTTTCCTCTCCGTCCCCTTCCTCTCCGTCCCTTTCCTCTCCGTCCCTTTCCTCTCCGTCCCGTTCCTCTCCGTCCCTTTACTCTCCGTCCCTTTCCTCTCCGTCCCTTTCCTCTCCGTCCCTTTACTCTCCGTCCCTTTCCTCTCCGTCCCTTTCCTCTCCTTCCCCTTCCTCTCCGTCCCTTTCCTCTCCGTCCCCTTCCTCTCCGTCCCTTTCCTCTCCGTCCCTTTCCTCTCCGTCCCCTTCCTCTCCGTCCCCTTCCTCTCCGTCCCCTTCCTCTCCGTCCCTTTCCTCTCCGTCCCTTTCCTCTCCGTCCCTTTCCTCTCCGTCCCTTTCCTCTCCGTCCCTTTCCTCTCCGTCCCCTTCCTCTCCGTCCCCTCCGTCCCCTTCCTCTCCGTCCCTTTCTTCTCCGTCCCTTTCTTCTCCGTCCCTTTCCTCTCCGTCCCTTTCCTCTCCGTCCCTTTCCTTTCCATCCCTATTCTTTCTATCCCTTCCCATTTTTTTCTTCTTTCCTTTTCCTTTCCATTCCTTTCTGTCCCTCTCCTCTCCTTTCCATCCCTTTCTATTCCTTTCCCTTCCCTGATTTCCATCTTCTACTTTTTTTTTCCATTCTTACATTCACCTTTTTCATTTTTTTATTCCTTTCCTTTCTTTTACCAGGTTGTGTTCTAGTTGAAAGATGCCCACAGATAGATAAAAGAAAATTGTTTCCGATTTGATAATGTCGTGTTGGAAAATGTTTCTCCAACAAACAAATTTCTAGTTGTAATTCGGTTTAAAGATCGTAATAAATAATCGTCATAACGTGAATGGATGTCAGTGTAGGGAACGAATAGGGACAGAAAGAATAGGGATGGTCAGTGCCCACCAGTGCATCACATCAGTGCCCACCACTGCATCACATCAGTGCCCACCAGTACAGCTCATCAGTTCCACCTTATCAGTGCCCACCAGTACAGCACATCATTGCCCACCAGTACAGCACATCATTGCCCACCAGTACAGCTCATCATTGCCCACCAGTACAGCACATCATTGCCCACCAGTACAGCACATCATTGCCCACCAGTACAGCACATCATTGCCCACCAGTACAGCTCATCATGGCCCACCAGTACAGCTCATCATTGCCCACCAGTACAGCACATCATTGCCCACCAGTACAGCACATCATTGCCCACCAGTACAGCACATCATTGCCCACCAGTACAGCACATCATTGCCCACCAGTACAGCTCATCATTGCCCACCAGTACAGCTCATCATTGCCCACCAGTACAGCACATCATTGCCCACCAGTACAGCTCATCATGGCCCACCAGTACAGCTCCTCAGTGCCCACAGTACAGCTCAGTAATGTCATTCACTGCCAGTCTGCCACTCCATCAGTGCCCACCAGCGGAGCGCTCGGCTCCATTCCGTCCCCTCGCCTGGCCAAGGAGAGTGCCATTCGTCCCCTGACGTGCTGCGCGCCCCGTCTCCACACTACAAACCCCAGAATGCAGCGTGGCCAGTAAGCACCAATCGGCGGCCGCCTCTGCCGACTTCCTCCACTGTGGGGGGAACAGCAGACAGCGGCCGTGATGGCAACCATTTAGAATAAACGGTGGGCAGCCGGATGGGGGGGGGGGGGGGGGCAGTGACTGATCAGTGTACTGGTTTGCTGCCAGAGTAGTACAATGTTACTATGTGTTAAAAATAAAAAAAATTAAAAAAGGAAGCAAATGAAATAATAATAATAAAATATATATATTAAAGTTTTTTTTTTTTTTTTTTTGGTTGTTCTTAGTGCTGCAATCAGCCAGTGTCCCTGATCACCGCCACACACCCGTTATAGGACGATGCTGCACTGCAATGGGGACAGTATGTAAAAAAATAATAAAAAATTGTTTTGTAATTTCATAATTTATCCAAAAATATGAAAAAAATTTACAACTTCAAAAAACTCGCCATGCCTTTTACTAAATGCTTCAGAATTGTCTACTTTCCAAAAAAGGGGTGATTTGGGGGGTATTTGTACTGGGAGGTGATTTGGGGGGTATTTGTACTGGGAGGTGATTTGGGGGGTATTTGTACTGGGAGGTGATTTGGGGGGTATTTGTACTGGCGGGTGATTTGGAGGGTATTTGTACTGGGAGGTGATTTGGGGGGTATTTATACTGGTGGGTATTTGTACTGGGGAGGGGGGGTGATTTGGGGGATATTTGTACTGGGGGGTGAATTTGGGGGTATTTGTACTGGGAGGTGATTTGGGGGGTATTTATACTGGGGGGTGATTTGGGGGGTATTTATACTGGGGGGTGATTTGGGGGGTATTTGTACTGGGAGGTGATTTGGGGGTATTTATACTGGGAGGTGATTTGGGGGGTATTTATACTGGGGGGTGATTTGGGGGGTATTTGTACTGGGAGGTGATTTGGGGGTATTTATACTGGGAGGTGATTTGGGGGATATTTGTACTGGGGGTGATTTGGGGGGGTATTTATACTGGGAGGTGATTTGGGGGATATTTGTACTGGGGGTGATTTGGGGGGTACTTGTACTGGGAGGTGATTTGTGGGGTATTTATACTGGGGTGTAATTTGGGGGGGTATTTATACTGGGGGTATTTGTACTGGGGAGGGGGGTGATTTGGGGGGTATTTGTACTGGGGGGTGATTTGGGGGGTATTTGTACTGGGGGGTGATTTGGGGGATATTTGTACTGGGGGGTGATTTGGGGGGGTATTTATACTGGGAGGTGATTTGGGGGATATTTGTACTGGGGGGTGATTTGGGGGGTACTTGTACTGGGAGTTGATTTGTGGGGTATTTATACTGGGGTGTAATTTGGGGGGTATTTATACTGGGGGGTATTTGTACTGGGGGGTGATTTGGGGGGTATTTGTACTGGGGGGGTGATTTGGGGGGTATTTGTACTGGGGGGTGATTTGGGGGATATTTGTACTGGGAGGTGATTTGGGGGGTATTTATACTGGGGGGTGTTTTGGGGGGTATTTGTACTGGGAGGTGATTTGGGGGATATTTGTACTGGGGGGTGATTTGGGGGGGTATTTATACTGGGGGGTGATTTGGGGGGTATTTATACTGGGGGTGATTTGGGGGGGTATTTATACTGGGAGGTGATTTGGGGGGTATTTGTACTGGGAGGTGATTTGGGGGGTATTTGTACTGGGAGGTGATTTGGGGGGTATTTGTACTGGGGGGTGATTTGGGGGATACTTGTACTGGGAGATGATTTGTGGGGTATTTATACTGGGGGGTAATTTGGGGGGTATTTATACTGGGGGGTATTTGTACTGGGGGGTGATTTGGGGGGTATTTATACTGGGGGGTGATTTGGGGGGTATTTATACTGGGAGGTGATTTGGGGGGTATTTATACTGGGAGGTGATTTGGGGGGTATTTGTACTGGGAGGTGATTTGGGGGGTATTTGTACTGGGAGGTGATTTGGGGGGTATTTGTACTGGGGGGTGATTTGGGGGATACTTGTACTGGGAGATGATTTGTGGGGTATTTATACTGGGGGGTAATTTGGGGGGTATTTATACTGGGGGGTATTTGTACTGGGGGGTGATTTGGGGGGTATTTGTACTGGGGGTGATTTGGGGGGTATTTGTACTGGGAGGTGATTTGGGGGGTATTTATACTGGGAGGTGATTTGGGGGGTATTTGTACTGGGGGGTATTTGTACTGGGGGGGGGGTGATTTGGGGGATATTTGTACTGGGAGGTGATTTGGGGGGTATTTATAATGGGAGGTGATTTGGGGGGTATTTGTACTGGGGGGTATTTGTACTGGGGGGGGGGGGTGATTTGGGGGATATTTGTACTGGGAGGTGATTTGGGGGGTATTTATACTGGGAGGTGATTTGGGGGGTATTTGTACTGGGGGGTATTTGTACTGGGGGGGGGGGGTGATTTGGGGGGTATTTGTACTGGGAGGTGATTTGGGGGTTATTTATACTGGGAGATGATTTGGGGGGTATTTATACTGGGAGGTGATTTGGGGGGTATTTGTACTGGGGGGTATTTGTACTGGGGGGGGGGTGATTTGGGGGGTATTTGTACTGGGAGGTGATTTGGGGGGTATTTATACTGAGGGGTGATTTGGGGGATATTTATACTGGGAGGTGATTTGGGGGGTACTTGTACTGGGAGGTGATTTGGGGGATATTTGTACTGGGAGGTGATTTGGGGGGTATTTATACTGGGAGGTGATTTGGGGGATATTTATACTGGGGGGGTAATTTGGGGGGTATTTGTACTGGGGAGGGGGGTATTTGTACTGGGGGTGATTTGGGGGGGTATTTGTACTGGGGGGTATTTGTACTGGGGGGTTATTGGGGGATATTTGTGCTGGGAGGTGATTTGAGGGGTATTTATACTGGGAGGTGATTTGGGGGGTATTTGTACTGGGAGGTGATTTGAGGGGTATTTATACTGGGGGGTGATTTGGGGGGTATTTATACTGGGAGGTGATTTGGGGGGTATTTGTACTGGGAGGTGATTTGGGGGGTATTTGTACTGGGGGGGTGATTTGGGGGGTATTTGTACTGGGAGGTGATTTGGGGGGTATTTGTACTGGGAGGTGATTTGGGGGGTATTTATACTGGGAGGTGATTTGGGGGGTATTTGTACTGGGGGGTATTTGTACTGGGGGGGGGGGGTGATTTGGGGGATATTTGTACTGGGAGGTGATTTGGGGGGTATTTATACTGGGAGGTGATTTGGGGGGTATTTGTACTGGGGGGTATTTGTACTGGGGGGGGGGGTGATTTGGGGGGTATTTGTACTGGGGGGGTGATTTGGGGGGTATTTGTACTGGGAGGTGATTTGGGGGGTATTTGTACTGGGGGGTGATTTTGGAGGTATTTGTACTGGGGGGTGATATTTTTTGGGCTCAAGAAATGAGATCGGCCATCAGGATTGATCGTTTTTCAGATATTTATCTCCTAGTTTGTGGACTCTCCATAACTTTCCTACAGATAAATAATATTTACTGATTATTATTTTCACCAAATAAATGTAGCAGAATAAATTTTGGCCCAATTTTCTGAAGAAAGATTATTTGTTTGCAATTTTTTTTTTACGGAAACAAAGAAACACTTTAATTTTTTTCAATTTTTTTTAATTTTTTCATTCATTTAGCAAAACAAACAAAACAAAAAAAAACACCCCAGTGACGAATAATTACCGCCAAAATAAAGCTTTATTTGTGTGAACAAAATTCTACAAGTTCAGTTTGGCTACAGTGTTGCATGACCGCGCAGTTGTCATTTATAGAACACGCGCACGTCCGAAAAATGTGTTTTTTCGTTTTCGCTTCATTCGATTTATTTTTTTTGGTGGTTTTTCAAATATACGAAATTCGAATTGACGAATTGCGATCATAACGAAAATTCGTGAATCCAAAATGTAAAAGAATAACTAACTAATAATATATTTGGCTGTTAGTAAACGTAACGAATACGAATTTATCCGAAGTTACAAATTGTCAGAAATAGCGAATGCCGCATCTAAATAAATGGAACGGAACAAATTAATAGTAATAATAATAAAAAAAAAAAAAACGTTTTTATTATTTTTATTTATCATTATTAATTTGTTATGTTCCATTCGTTTTAAATTCGCCATTATTTTGGATAATTCGTCATTTTGGAAAAATTCGCATTCGTTATTTGAAAGGAAATTCCAACACCTATCATTTAATAGTTAAGATATTATCGGTCAGTTATTTCGAATTTTCAAATTTACAAATATTCGAAAAAAAAAATTTTTTTATCCCGGACCAACATGCAGGTTAAGAACCAGGCCCCTTTTTGCGATTCGGCACTGCGTCGCTTTAACTGACAATTACGCGGTCGTGCGATGCGGCTCCCAAACAAAATTGGTGTAATTTTTTCCCCATAAATAGAGCTTTCTTTTGGTGGTATTTGATCGCCTCTGCGGTTTTAATTTTTTGCGCTATGAACAAAAATAGAGCGACAATTTTGAAAAAAAAAATGCAATATTTGTTACTTTTTGCTACAATAAATATCCCCCAAAAATATATAAAAGAAAATTTTTTCCTCAGTTTAGGCCGATACGTATTCTACATATTTTTCGTAAAAAAAAAATCGCAATAAGCGTTTATTGACTGGTTTGTGCCAAATGTATAGGGTCTACAAAATATGGGATTTTTTTTTGCATTTTTATTAATTTTTTTTTTCTAGTAATGGCGATCAGCGATTTTTAATTTTTTTTTTTCATGACTGCGACATTACGGCGGACACATCGGACACTTTTGACCCTATTTTGGGATATTTTTTTTTTGCAACTTTATTAATATTTTTTTTTCTAATGGCGGCGATCAGCGATTTTAATATTTTTTTTTCATGACTGCGACATTACGGCGGACACATCGGACACTTTTGAGCCGATACATAGCCTTCTACATATTTTTGGTAAAAAAAAAAAAATCGCAACAATCGTTTATCGTTTGGTTTGCGCAAATTAGCGTCTACCAAATAGGGGATAGTTTTTATTTTATTTTTTCTAGTAATGGCGGCGATCAGCGATTTTTTTATCGTGACTGCGACATTATGGCGGACACATCGGACACTTTTGACACTATTTTGGGATAGTTTTTTTGAAATTTTTGTTAATATTTTTTTTTTCTAATGGCGGCGATCAGCGATTTTTTTCATTTTTACTTTTTATCATGACTGCGACATTACGGCGGACACATCGGACACTTTTGAGCCGATACGTATTCTTCTACGTATTTTTGGTAAAAAAAAAATCACAATAATCGTTTATCGATTGGTTTGCGCAATATTTATAGCGTCTACCAAATAGGGGATAGTTTTTTTGCATTTTTATTATTTTTTTTTTTTCTAGTAATGGCGACGATCAGCGATTTTTATCGTGACTGCGATATTATGGCGGACACATCGGATACTTTTGACACTATTTCGGGATAGTTTTTTTGCAACTTTATTAATATATTTTTTTTCTAATAATGGCGGCGATCAGCGTTTTTTTTTTTTTTATTATCATGACTGCGACATTACGGCGGACACATCGGACACTTTCGAGCTGATACGTATTCTTCTACATATTTTCGGTAAAAAAAAAATCGCAATAAGCGTTTATCGATTGGTTTGCGCAAAATTTATAGCGTTTACAAAATAGGGGATAGTTTTTCTGCATTTTTATTAATATATTTTTTTCCAATAATGGCGGCGATCAGCGATTTTTTTTTTTTTTTTATCGTAACTGCGACATTATGGCGGACACATCGGATACTTTTGACACTATTTCGGGATGTTTTTTTTTTAATGGCGGCGATCAGCGTTTTTTTTTTTTTCATGACTGCGTCATTATGGCGCACACATCGGACACTTTTGAGCCGATACGTATTCTACGTATTCCTTTTGGTAAAAAAAAATCGCAATAAGCGTTTTATCGATTGGTTTGCGCAATATTTATAGCGTCTACCAAATAGGGGATAGTTTTTCTGAATTTTTATTAATATTTTTTTTTTCTACTAATGGCGGCGATCAGCGATTTTTATCGTGACTGCGACATTATGGCGGACACATCGGACACTTTTGACACTACTTTGGGATAGTTTTTTTGAAATTTTGTTAATATTTTTTTTTTCTAATGGCGGCGATCAGCGATTTTTTTCATTTTTATTTTTTATCATGACTGCGACATTACGGCGGACACATCGGACACTTTTGAGCCGATACGTATTCTTCTACATATTTTTGGTAAATAAGCGTTTATTGATTGGTTTGCGCAAAAGTTATAGCGTCTACCAAATAGGGGATAGTTTTATGGCGTTTTTATGAATATTTTAATTTTTTTTTACTACTAATGGCGGCGATCAGCGATTTTGTTCGTGACTGCGACATTACGGCGGACACTTTTGACACTATTTTGGGGCCATTGTCATTGATACAGCGAACGGTGCTATAAAAATGCGCTGGTTACTGTGAAAATGACACTGGCAGTGAAGGGACTAACCTGTAGGGGGCGCTGAAGGGGTTAAGTGTGTCCTAGGGAGAAATTCTAACTGTAGGGGGGCGGGGCTGGGTGTGTGACATCACCGATCGTCGTTCCCTATGACAGGCTCACTAGGAAGCACGGGGAAGAGGTTTGTTTACACTCACCTCTCCCCGTTCTTCCTCTCTGTGCCCCGATTCGCGGGTCACCGGCGGCGATCGAGTCCGCGGTTACCGCAGCGGACGGTCACGGAGCCGAGGACCGGGTCCAGAGAGGGGCTCCAGGGTCCTGTAAGGGGTCCCGGGTCCTGAGGGGTGCCGTGGTCCTGAGAGGGACCCAGGGGTCCTGAGAGGGGTTCTGGGGATCTTGAGAGGGGCCCCAGGGTCTTGAGAGAGGTCCCGTGGTCCTGAGAGGGGCCATGGGGTCCTGAGAGGGGTCCAGACAGGGGTCCCGTGGTCCTGAGAGGGGCTCCAGGGTCCTGAGGGGTCCCGTGGTCCTGAGAGGGACCCCGGGGTCTTGAGAGGTGTTCTGGGGATCTTGAGAGGGGCTCCAGGGTCCTGAGAGGAGTTCCGTGGTCCTAAGAGGGGCCCAGAGGTCCTGAGAGGGGTCCCAGGGTCCTGAGAGGGGCTCCAGGGTCCCGAGGGGTCCTGTGGTCCTGAGAGTGGTCCCGTGGGTCCTGAGTGGGGCTCCAGGGTCCTGAGAGGGGTCCCGTGGTCCTGAGAAGGGCCCCGGAGCCCTCAGAGGGGTCCCAGGGTCCTGAGAGGGGCCCCGGGGTCCTGTGGTCCTGAGAGTGGTCCCGTGGGTCCTGAGTGGGGCTCCAGGGTCCTGAGAGGGGTCCCGTGGTCCTGAGAGGGGCCCAGGGGTCCTGAGAGGGGCTCCAGGGTCCCGAGGGGTCCTGTGGTCCTGAGAGGGGTCCTGAGTGGGGCTCCAGGGTCCTGAGAGGGGTCCCGTGGTCCTGAGAAGGGCCCCGGAGCCCTGAGAGGGGTCCCAGGGTCCTGAGAGGGGCCCCGGGGTCCTGTGGTCCTGAGAGTGGTCCCGTGGGTCCTGAGTGGGGCTCCAGGGTCCTGAGAGGGGTCCCGTGGTCCTGAGAACGGCCCCGGGGTCCTGAGGGGTCCAGTGGTCCTTAGAGTGGTCGGGTCCTGAGAGGGGTCCCATGGTCCCTTAGAGTGGTCGGGGTCCCAGGGTCCTGAGAAGGGCTCCAGGGTCCTGAGAGGGGTCCCATGGTCCAGAGAGGGGCCCCGGGGTCCAGAGAGGGGCTTCAGGGTCCTGAGAGGGGTCCCGTGGTCCTGAGAAGGGCCCCAGAGCCCTGAGAGGGGTCCCAGGGTCCTGAGAGGGGCCCGGGGTCCTGTGGTCCCATGGGTCCTGAGTGGGGCTCCAGGGTCCTGAGAGGGGTCCCATGGTCCAGAGAGGGGCCCCGGGGTCCAGAGAGGGGCTCCAGGGTCCTGAGAGGGGTCCCGTGGTCCTGAGAAGGGCCCCGGAGCCCTCAGAGGGGTCCCAGGGTCCTGAGAGGGGCCCCGGGGTCCTGTGGTCCTGAGAGTGGTCCCGTGGGTCCTGAGTGGGGCTCCAGGGTCCTGAGAGGGGTCCCGTGGTCCTGAGAGGGGCCCAGGGGTCCTGAGAGGGGCTCCAGGGTCCCGAGGGGTCCTGTGGTCCTGAGAGGGGTCCTGAGTGGGGCTCCAGGGTCCTGAGAGGGGTCCCGTGGTCCTGAGAAGGGCCCCGGAGCCCTGAGAGGGGTCCCAGGGTCCTGAGAGGGGCCCCGGGGTCCTGTGGTCCTGAGAGTGGTCCCGTGGGTCCTGAGTGGGGCTCCAGGGTCCTGAGAGGGGTCCCGTGGTCCTGAGAACGGCCCCGGGGTCCTGAGGGGTCCAGTGGTCCTTAGAGTGGTCGGGTCCTGAGAGGGGTCCCATGGTCCCTTAGAGTGGTCGGGGTCCCAGGGTCCTGAGAAGGGCTCCAGGGTCCTGAGAGGGGTCCCATGGTCCAGAGAGGGGCCCCGGGGTCCAGAGAGGGGCTTCAGGGTCCTGAGAGGGGTCCCGTGGTCCTGAGAAGGGCCCCGGAGCCCTGAGAGGGGTCCCAGGGTCCTGAGAGGGGCCCGGGGTCCTGTGGTCCCATGGGTCCTGAGTGGGGCTCCAGGGTCCTGAGAGGGGTCCCATGGTCCAGAGAGGGGCCCCGGGGTCCAGAGAGGGGCTCCAGGGTCCTGAGAGGGGTACCGTGGTCCTGAGAGGTACAGGAAGTAGAGTGCTCAGGGTGGGTGTGGCCAGAGTCCCAGGTAGTCTGTAGAACAGGGTTTCTCAACCAGGGTTCTGTGGAACCCATGGGTTCCTCCAATGGTTGTTGGGGGTTCTTTGAGCAATGACCGATTTTTGCCTCTCAAATAAGTTCCAGGGACACCAATGATCTTTTTAGCTATCTGTACGGGGGAATTCTTCCACAAGACCACAGATGTAAGGAGCACTCTTCCACTGACCATTACACCAATATATCATGAGTTGTAGATATAGCCATTTTTAACAGGGGTTCCCCTGAGCCCGACAGGTTATTTCAAGAGTTCCTCCGTGTTGAAAAGGTTGAGAAAGTCTGCTGTAGAGCAAGGAGGAGGCGGGGCAGTGGCACAGAATCTGACCAGCCATGGGTTGGGGAGGGGTCACTGGAGGTCGTCCCTACATGTATGAGTGTTTAGAGGGTATCTCCGGCCCCCCAGCCTCGGATCGCTGTTTCTTTGTGGACTTGTTGGTCTGACTGTCTCCTCCCTCTCCCCCCGCAGGTTCCCATGTAAATGCAGAAGGGGATTCAATGCAGTTACATCCCCTCATCCGGCCGGCAAGACTTCCCTATCCGCTGCTCACCAGATCTTGGGCTACTTTACCCTCCGACCCATTCTCTGTCCTCGGAGCGCAGAGCGGAGCCGACCCAATGCTCAACAGAAAGCTCGGATGCCAGGGCTTCGGGGGATCCGTCGCGGCCATGACCTCCTTCCCCCCACAGCGCTATCATTACTTCCTCGTGCTGGATTTTGAGGCCACCTGCGACAAACCCCAGATCCACCCTCAGGTAGGTCAAGATGGCCGACCTCCTCATGTGATTGCTTGTCTTGTGCCTACATAGGCTGTGTGGGCGTCTGCTAATAACATGTCATAATTCATAGGCTGGAAGAATCCTAGTATGCCCCACCCATGACTACAATATGATTGACAGGCTGGAAGAATCCTGGTCTGCCCCGCCCACCCATGACTACAATATGATTGACAGGCTGATAAATTCATAGTCTGCCCCGCCCACCCATGACTATAATATGATTGACAGGCTGATAAATTCATAGTCTGCCCCGCCCACCCATGACTATAATATGATTGACAGGCTGATAAATTCATAGTCTGCCCCGCCCACCCATGACTATAATATGATTGACGGGCTGATAAATTCATAGTCTGCCCCGCCCACCCATGACTATAATATGATTGACAGGCTGGAAGAATCCTAGTATGCCCCGCCCACCAATGACTACAATATGATTGACGGGCTGGAAGAACCCTAGTCTGCCCACCCACGACTATAAAAGCTCATTGACAGGCTGATAGAATCCTAGACTGCCCCGCCCACCCATGACTACAATAGCTGATTGACAGGCTGGAAGAATCCTAGTATGCCCCACCCACCCATGACTACAATATGATTGACAGGCTGATAGAAACCTAGTCTGCCCCACCCACTAATGACTACAATATGATTGACAGGCTGATAGAAACCTAGTCTGCCCCACCCACTAATGACTACAATATGATTGACGGGCTCATAGAATCCTAGTCTGCCCCACCCATGACTATAAAAGGTCATTAACAGGCTGATAGAATCCTAGTCTGCCCCACCCACCCACGACTATTAAAGCTCATTGGCACGCTGGAAAAACCCTAGTCTGCCCCGCCCACCCATGACTATAAAAGCCCATTGACAGGCTGTAAGAATCCTAGTATGCCCCACCCACCCACGACTATTAAAGCTCATTGGCACGCTGGAAAAACCCTAGTCTGCCCCGCCCACCCATGACTATAAAAGCCCATTGACAGGCTGTAAGTATCCTAGTATGCCCCGCCCACCCATGACTACAATGTGATTGACAGGCTGGAGGAATCCTAGTATGCCCCACCCACCCATGACTACAATATGATTGACAGGCTGGAAGAATCCTAGTCTGCCCCGCCCACCCATGACTATAAAAGCCCATTGACAGGCTGGAAGAATCCTAGTTTGCCCCGCCCACCCATGACTACAATATGATTGACAGGCTGGAAGAATCCTAGTCTGCCCCACCCACCCATGACTACAATATGATTGACAGGCTGGAAGAATCCTAGTTTGCCCCGCCCACCCATGACTACAATAGCTGATTGACAGGCTGGAAGAATCCTGGTCTGCCCCACCCATGACTATAAAAGCTCATTGACAGGCTGGAAGAATCCTAGTCTGCCCCACCCACCCTTGATTATAAAAGCTCATTGATAGGCTGGAAGAATCCTAGTCTGCCCCCGCCCACCCATGACTACAATATGATTGACAGGCTAATAGAATCCTAGTCTATCCCGCCCACCCATGACTATAAAAGCTCATTGACAGGCTAATAGCTTTCTGTTAACCCCCCCACCCCCTGGTAACTGTGTGGGGAGCCCCGTGCTCGCTCTTGAGCCACCTCTGAACATCTATGGGACACACACAGCGTTGCTCAGTCCTCCCCTCCCCCGATCCCTCTTCACTGGCTGTGATTGACAGTAGTGGGAGCCAATGGCTGCGTCTCAGCCAATCAGGAGAGGAAATCTCGGGAGAGCAGATTCGGATGGGGCTCAGGTAGGTATTGGGGGGGGAGCTGCACCCCGAGGGCTAATTCACACCACAAAAAAAGCACTCCAGATCTGTTCCAGGTGCGTTTCTGCTACAGATCATTGAGGGGACCATGAATGCCGACATGTACTGTGGCATACTGAGCATGATCCTCTCCCTTGAGAGACTGGACCGCAGGGTAGTATTCCAACATGATAACCACCCCAAACACACCTCCAGGACCACCACTGCCTTGCTAAAGAAGCTGAGGGTGAAGGTGATGGACTGCCCAAGCATGTCTCCAGACCTAAACCCTATTGATCATCTGTGGGGGTGGAAGGGGGGAGGAGCGCAAGGTCTCCAACACCCACCAGCTCTGTGATTTCATCATGGAGGAGGGGAAGAGGACCTCAGTGACAACCTGTGAAGCTCTGGTGACCACGAGGGTTAAAAATAATGGCGGCCACACACTGGTCTGAGCACTGACAGGCCGACCCCTCCCCCATGAATTTCCAGTGACCAGTAGGAGTATGAGCTATGCTATGGAGACGGGTGGGGGCCATCTTCCCCTATCCCCAATCGGCTCTGATAAGTGGCGGAGGGCACATGAAAGCGTCGGGAGGGGGGGGCGCCCTCTCCTGCCACGGATAACGGTGATCTCACTGCGAATCTGCTGCAGAGACCGCCACTGTGCCCTTTAATTGTCACCACTGTGCCCATAAATTGTTGCCACTGTGCCCTGTAATTGTAGCCACTGTGCCCTGTAATTGTTGCCATTGTGCCCTGTAATTGTCGCCACTGTGCCCTTTAATTGTTGCCACTGTGCCCTGTAATTGTTCCCACTGTGCCCTGTAACTGTCGCAACTGTGCCCTGTAATTGTGGCCACTGTGCCCTGTAACTGTCGCCACTGTGCCCTGTAACTGTCGCAACTGTGCCCTGTAATTGTGGCCACTGTGCCCTGTAACTGTCGCCACTGTTCCCTGTAATTGTCGCCACTGTGCCCTGTAATTGTCGCCACTGTGCCAATTGCCGCCACTGTGCCCAGTAATTGTCGCCACTGTGCCAATTGCCGCCACTGTGCCCTGTAATTGCCGCCACTGTGCCCTGTAATTGCCGCCACTGTGCCCTGTAATTGTCGCCACTGTGCCCTGTAACTGTCGCCACTGTGCCCTGTAACTGTCGCCACTGTGCCCTGTAATTGCCGCCACTGTGCCCTGTAATTGTCGCCACTGTGCCCTGTAACTGTCGCCACTGTGCCCTGTAACTGTCGCCACTGTGCCCTGTAACTGTCGCCACTGTGCCCTGTAACTGTCGCCACTGTGCCCTGTAACTGTCGCCACTGTGCCCTGTAACTGTCGCCACTGTGCCCTGTAACTGTCGCCACTGTGCCCTGTAACTGTCGCCACTGTTCCCTGTAACTGTCGCCACTGTGCCCTGTAATTGTCGCCACTGTGCCCTGTAATTGTCGCCACTGTGCCAATTGCCGCCACTGTGCCCTTTAATTGTCGCCACTGTGCCCTGTAATTGTCGCCACTGTGCCAATTGCCGCCACTGTGCCCTGTAATTGTCGCCACTGTGCCCTGTAATTGTCGCCACTGTGCCAATTGCCGCCACTGTGCCCTTTATTGTCGCCACTGTGCCCTTTAATTGTCGCCACTGTGCCCTGTAATTGTCGCCACTGGTTACCGGTAACCAGAACGGGTGAACCTGATTGGCTGAGAAGCTTGTCATTCTTATCCAAGGAACGCGCCGCCTGTGCGTCCCCTGGATCAGTATTTGGAAGCCTATTATAGCCTAAGGGCTGTACTCGGAAAGCCTATCAGAGCCGCTGGCTTCCACAGCCAACCAGCTGCCGTTATTCAGATGGCCGGCGCTCACCAGGGGGCCGGCCATCTGACTAGTCGGCGGCAGCGGCAATACATAGATTCATGCAATGCACGAGTCTATGTATTGTATTCAGTGGCGGGAGCGAGAGGGGGCGGCGCTCCGGCGCCCTCTCTGGACGCCCCGCCATTGCCTGCACTGCAGTGCCCCTCATGCAAAACGCGCTCCCCGTCTGCCGCCCTGATTGGATCTTGGCAGAGGACGTGAATTCCGCACGCCGGGAGTGACCTGCGTTTTGGCTGTGATCTCCCCGGATACGCCTCGCAGTGAGAAGCGCGCCCCTCCGCCCCTCAGATTTATACCATATGGCTGCTTTATAAAAATGTCCCCCCCCCCCTCTGTCATCTCCGTTATTACAAACCGCCGCCGTATTGCAGCCGTCAGAAATGCCTCTGTAAATAACCGTCCGCGGCTCCGGCGGGGCCCTCCACCAGCCCTGAGAAGAAAGCATCAGTTCTCATCCGTCACGGCCGCAGATCAGCAATTAAAACCCAAAGAGGCAAATGCCAGCGATGACCCGCAGCAAAGGCGGCTGACAAACAAGGCCGGACAAATCGACGGATAATTTATAAGCTTTGCCCTAAAAAATCTAATTATTTGGCAATTTGAATCCCTCAGCCGGGCCCGGGCTCCGCAATAAATTTAACCCGCCATAAATTATTTAGGGGACTGCCCATGGTGTAAATCAAAAAAGATAAAAGAGGTAAGGCGGAAAATGAGTTTGGGCGAAGGATTTGTCAGGCCTTTCCGTGTAATTAACTGGGGGCAGCCGCGTTCCTGTACACAACGGCGGCGAATGTTTACCTCCGAACGTTCCAGGATCTTCTTTACATCATCATCAAAATAAAGTGTCTTCTCTGAATTCTGGGGTTTGAGAACATCGTATCCAAAATAAAAATTCATCGTATCCAAAAAATTCAATTTAATTGTATCCAAAAAAAACATTAAAAATACATTCTATCCAAAATAAAAATACAAATAATAATACATTGTATCCAAAATAAAAATTCATTGTATCCAAAAAATAAAAAATGCATTATATCCAAAATAAAAATACATTAAAAATACATTGTATACAAATAAAAATACATTGTATCCAAAATAAAAATTCATTGTATCCAAAAAATAAAAAATACATTGCATCCGAAATAAAAATACATTGTATACAAAATAAAAATAATAATAATAATACATTGTATCCAAAATAAAATGCATTGTATCCAAAATAAAAATGCATTATATCCAAAATAAAAATACATTAAAAATACATTGTATCCAAACTAAAAAAAATAAAAATACATTGTATTCAAAATAAAAATACAAATAAAAATACATTGTATCCAAAATAAAAATACATTAAAAATACATTATATGCAGAAAAAAATTCATTGTATCCAAAATAAAAATACATTGTATCAAGAATAAAAATACATTGTATCCAAAATCTATCTGTAGATACGTCGGCGTTAGTGCTTTCTGAATCTGGCCCATTGTATCCAAAATATTAATACATTAAAAATACATTGTATCCAAAATAAAAATACATTGTATCCAAAATATGTATGCATTAACCACTTAAGACCCGGACCAAAATGCAGGTAAAGGACCTTGCCCCTTTTTGCGATTTGGCACTGCGTCGTTTTAACTGACAATTGCGCGGTCGTGCGACGTGGCTCCCAAACAAAATTGGCGTCCTTTTTTCCCCACAAATAGAGCTTTCTTTTGGTGGTATTTGATCACCTCTGCGGTTTTTATTTTTTGCGCTATAAACAAAAATAGAGCGACAATTTAAAAAAAAAATGCAATATTTTTTACTTTTTGCTATAATAAATATCCCCCCAAAAATATATAAAAAAACATTTTTTTTCCTCAGTTTAGGCCGATACGTATTCTTCTACGTATTTTTGGTAAAAAAAAAATCGCAATAAGCGTTTATCGGTTGGTTTTCGCAAAATTTATAGCGTTTACAAAATAAGGGATAGTTTTATTGCATTTTTATAAATTTTTTTTTTTTTACTACTAATAGCGGCGATCAGCGATTTTGTTCGTGACTGCGACAATATGGCGGACACTTCGGACAATTTTGACACATTTTTGGGACCATTGTCATTTTCACAGCAAAAAATGCATTTAAATTGCATTGTTTACTGTAGAAATGACAGTTGCAGTTTGGGAGTTAACCACAGGTGGCGCTGTAGGGGATGTGTGACCTATGTGTTGTGTTTACAACTGTAGGGGGGTGTGGCTGTAGGTGTGACGTCATCGATCGCGTCCCCCTGTAACTGTCGCCACTGTGCCCTGTAACTGTCGCCACTGTTCCCTGTAACTGTCGCCACTGTGCCCTGTAATTGTCGCCACTGTGCCCTGTAATTGTCGCCACTGTGCCAATTGCCGCCACTGTGCCCTTTAATTGTCGCCACTGTGCCCTGTAATTGTCGCCACTGTGCCAATTGCCGGAAGGCGTTCCTAAGGCTTGATGACTAAACCTTGGCAGATCTGCCTCAAAGTGGGGGCTCTTCCAATACAGAAGGAATTGGTTGTGCTTAATGACTAAACATTGGCAGATCTACCACAATGTGGGGGCTCTCCCAAGGCAGAAGGTGTTGATTAGGCTTGATGACTAGACCATGGCAGATCTACCACAATGTGGGGGTTCTCCCAAGGCAGAAGGTGTTGGTTAGGCTTGATGACTAGACATTGGCAGATCTGCCACAATGTGGGGGTTCTCCCAAGGCAGAAGGTGTTGGTTAGGCTTGATGACTAGACATTGGCAGATCTGCCACAATGTGGGGGTTCTCCTGAGGCTGAAGGTGTTGGTTAGGCTTGAAGACTAGACCATGGCATCTACCACAATGTGGGGGTTCTCCTGAGGCTGAAGGTGTTGGTTGGGTTTGATGACACTACAGTGGTTGGGGGTGGAATGGCAGATGGTCAGATTCTTTCCTTGATAAAATAGTAGAAGGAACTTGTGTCTTCTGCCCTTTGATGGAATGCCAGTAGAAATGTCCAGGTCATGTAGACAGTGACAGGAATACCTGGAGGAATGACCTAGCAGGACATTTCAACGTTTATGTAAAAAACATGTTTTCGTTAGCTTGTGTGTTGTTAAGATTTAAATAAAGATATATCCCAAATACGGAACTGTATGTAAAAAAAGAAAATAATTAAACCCCCAAAATTCCTAAGCGAGTCTGTAGAGTATGGTAAGTATGGAGTTCTGTCCTCGGATCCCACCTCCATCCATCTTCTTCCGTAGAGTGATGTCCCTTCAGGTTATAATGACGCGTGTGAATGATGTCACTCCCGGAGCTCTAAAGCTTTCCATTGTCTCTCCAGAAGTGATATTTTAGGTTTGTTTTTACCCCGGAACGTCGCCCCGTAATTTCATAACCGCGTGCCGGGGGCCTCACACAATGAAATTAAAGAGCTGAGAGATGAATTGAACCTTCCAAAGGTCCCAACACTTGTCTCTATTAGCCTGACATACAGAAGACCTCCCTCCTTTTCTCCCTCTCTAGATGGGGATGAAAAGGTTCTCGTTCATCCAGGTCACGGTGTATCTAGTAGGAGTTGGACGCGTTCTACTGAAGGTTGAGGACATTTCATAGCTTATCCAAACCACTTCTTCAGGTCTAATGAGTGATGGGAGAATTATTGGGCTCATTAGAGATGAAGAAGTGGAAAAATAAAGTGAACGGCCCCACTTTCTATTATATTGTCCAATATAACAAATGTCCTGTGTATAATGTATCCAAAGTATCTAAAAAAAAAAGCGCAAAACACTCAATATCCACTTGCATTCCCAAAGATCCCCCCCCCCCCTCTTCATGACCAGGCCATTTTTTGGGATACGGCACTACGTTTCTTTTTTTATTTTTTTAAATATTTTATTCAGATCTTTACAGTACAAGAGATGCAAATACACAATTCGACAATATTATCACTTCCATGACTAATGCCGCGTACACACGATCATTTTTCGGGTTGTAAAAAACAATGGGCCAGATTCTCGTACGGACGCGTATCTTTGTGCGGGCGTAGCGAATCTTGTTTACGCTACGCCGCCGCAACTTAGAGAGGCAAGTGCCGTATTCACAAAGAACTTGCGCCCAAAGTTACGGCGGCGTAGCGTAAATGGGCCGGCGTAAGCCCGGGTAATTCAAAGTAGGCTTGGAGTGGGCGTGTTGCATGGTAATCAACCATGACCCCCACGTAAATGACATTTCTAACGAACGGCGCCTGCGCCGTCCGTGGACGTATCCCAGTGTGGGCTCTCTTGAGACAGAAGGTGTTGGTTAGACTTGATGACTAGACCTTGGCAGATCTGTGGGCTCTCTTGAGACAGAAGGTGTTGGTTAGACTTGATGACTAGACCTTGGCAGATCTGTGGGCTCTCTTGAGACAGAAGGTGTTGGTTAGACTTGATGACTAGACCTTGGCAGATCTGTGGGCTCTCTTGAGACAGAAGGTGTTGGTTAGGCTTGATGACTAGACCTTGGCAGATCTGTGGGCTCTCTTGAGACAGAAGGTGTTGGTTAGACTTGATGACTAGACCTTGGCAGATCTGTGGGCTCTCTTGAGACAGAAGGTGTTGGTTAGACTTGATGACTAGACCTTGGCAGATCTGTGGGCTCTCTCGAGACAGAAGGTGTTGGTTAGACTTGATGACTAGACCTTGGCAGATCTGTGGGCTCTCTTGAGACAGAAGGTGTTGGTTAGACTTGATGACTAGACCTTGGCAGATCTGTGGGCTCTCTTGAGACAGAAGGTGTTGGTTAGACTTGATGACTAGACCTTGGCAGATCTGTGGGCTCTCTTGAGACAGAAGGTGTTGGTTAGACTTGATGACTAGACCTTGGCAGATCTGTGGGCTCTCTCGAGACAGAAGGTGTTGGTTAGACTTGATGACTAGACCTTGGCAGATCTGTGGGCTCTCTCGAGACAGAAGGTGTTGGTTAGACTTGATGACTAGACCTTGGCAGATCTGTGGGCTCTCTCGAGACAGAAGGTGTTGGTTAGACTTGATGACTAGACCTTGGCAGATCTGTGGGCTCTCTCGAGACAGAAGGTGTTGGTTAGACTTGATGACTAGACCTTGGCAGATCTGTGGGCTCTCTCGAGACAGAAGGTGTTGGTTAGACTTGATGACTAGACCTTGGCAGATCTGTGGGCTCTCTCGAGACAGAAGGTGTTGATTAAGCTTGATGACTAGACTCTAGCAGATCTACCACAAAGTGGGGGCCCTCCTAAGGCGGAAGGTGTTGGTTAGACTTAATGACAAAATCTCGGCAGATCTGCCACAATGTGGGAGCTTACTCAAGGGGCGATGGCGATCGTCGTATCTAGCTCGTTTGCATATTCGACGCGTAAATCGACGGAAGCGCCACCTAGCGGCCAGCGTAAATATGCAACTAAGATACGACGGCGTAAGGGACTTGCGCCGGTCGGATCTAAGCAAAATTCCGGCGTATCTTGTTTTCTGAATACAGAAAATAGCCGGCGCATCCTAGAACTTACGCGGCGTATTTCGAGATACGCCGACGTAACTTCTGAGAATCTGGCCCAATGTTTTTTTCAACCCGATCATTAAAACGGCCTTGCCCACACACGATCGTGAAAAAAAAAAAAAGCTCCAGCAACACGTACGACGGCGCTACATGCGGATGGCGCCACCCTTTGGTCTGCTTTAGCTGATTTTGTGTTAGTAAAAGACGATTCGCGCTTTTCTGTCTGTTACAGCGCGACGAATGTGCGATCTCCATTATGAACGGTCGTTTTACTAGAAAGAGCGCTCCCGTCTCATAACTTGCTTCCGAGCATGCGCGGATTTTTCACGTCGTTAAAGCCCACACATGACCATTTTTTACAACCCCAAAAAGCGACGACGTTAAAAAAAAATGTCGTGAAAAAAATAGAGCATGTTCGATTTTTTTTTTTTTTTTTGCCCGTTTTTCAGAACCCGAAAAAATGCCCTGAAAGCCCACACACCATCGTTTTTAATGACGTTAAAAAAAATGAATTTTTTACAACCCGAAAAATTATCGTGCGTACGCGGCATAAGCCTATTTCTGACATTCGCTGTTTACAAGTTAAAATTCGTATTTTTTTGCTAGAAGTTTACTTGGAACCCCCGAACAATATATATATATATTTAGCAGAGAATCTAGAGAATAAAATGGCAATTGTTGCAATATTTTACATCACGCGGTATTTGCGCAGCGGGTTTTTAAACACAACTTTTTGGGAAAAAGACACTGGGCCAGATTCTCATAGAAATTCGCTTGCGTATCGTAAGCCATTTGCACTACGCCGCCGCATCGTACTAGAGCAAGTGCCGTATTCTCTAACCATTTGCTCCGTAGTTTGCGTTGGCGTAGCGAAAATGGCCCAGCGTAAGCCCGCGTAATTCAAATGAGGCGGCTTGTATTTAAATTAAGCGCGCCCCCGCGTCGAACGAACTGCGCATGCGCCGGCCGGGGAAAAAGCCCAGTGCGCATGCTCCAGCTCACGTCGGAAAGCGTCGTTGAAACCGACGTCAAAACGACGTGAGCGTCATTTACGCAACTCCCTATTCGCGAACGAGTTGGTAAAACGACGTAAGCGATGGAAAAAGCCGACGCTGACCCGACGCCATACTTAACATGGCATCCGACGGTACTTCGTAAGGTTACTCCACATCGAAGCTGGGGTAACCTTACGCGGACGAAAACGACGTACGCGACGACGGGGCGGCGTAAAAGCGATCGGAAATCGGCGTACTAGCCTCATTTGCATATGCAAATGAGAAAACGTAAAGGCCACCTAGTGGCCGGAGTTGTCATTACAACTACGATCCGCAAGTGTAATGGCTTTACACTTGTCGGATGTAGAAGCGTATCTATGCAAAAGTGATGCTAAGCATCACGCGCATAGATACGAGACAAAAAAAACGGCGATACGACGGGGTATCTGAGATACTCGGTCGTAACGCCGCTGAGAATCTGGCCCACTATCGCAAATTAAAAAAATTACGAAACAGTAAAGTTAGCCCAATTTTTTTGTATAATGTGCAAGATGAAGTTACGCCGAGTAAATAGATACCTAACACGTCACGCTTTATAATCGCACGCAGTCGTGTAATGGTGACAAACTACGGTACCTAAAAATCTCCATAGGCAACGTTTAATTTTTTTTTTTTTTTTTACGGTTACCAGGTTAGAGTTACAGAGGAGGTCTAGGTCTAGAATTATTGCTCTCGCTCTGACGATCGCTGCGATGCCTCACCTGTGTGATTTGAACACCGTTTACATACGCGGGCGTGACTTCCGTATGCGTTTTCTTTGCTTTAAAATTTCGTTTTTCTTTTATTTCTTTTTATTATATTAAAATGTATATATATATATATTTTTTTAGCAGAGAATCTAGAGAATATATTGGCAATTGTTGCAATATTTTATATCACGCGGTATTTGCGCAAAGGTGTTTTAAACACAACTTTTGGGGAAAAAGACACTTTTGTGAATAAAAAAAATAATAAAACAGTAAAGTTAGCCGAATTTTTTTTGTATAATGTGCAAGATGATGTCACGCCGAGTAAATAGATACCAAACATGTCACGCTTGATAATCGCACGCACTCGTGGAATGGCGACAAGCTATGGTAGCTAAAAATCTCCGTAGGCGGCTAATTTTTTTTTTTTAGGGTTACCAGGTTAGAGTTACAAAGGAGGTCTAGTGCTAGAATTATTGCTCTCGCTCTGACGATCGCGGCGATACTTCACATGTGTGATTTAAGCACCGTTTACATATGCGGGCGCTACTTCCGTATGCGTTTTTCTTTGCTCCGCGAGCTCACAGGGACGGGGACGCTTTAAAAAATAAAAACAAAAAACTTTTTTTTTTTTTTTATTTTATAATATTACATTTTTTATTTATTTTTGCTGTAAACATCCCTTGTGACAGCCGGATTACACACAGGCGGCACGACTTTGGGGGCGACTCGGCAAGGCCATCTCAAGACGACTTGAGGGGCAACTTGCAAATAGACTTCTGTCCCGAGTCGCCCCCAAAGTCGTACAGGAAACTTTTTCTAAGTCGGAGCGATTTGCGTCTTTCCTATTAGAACGGTTCCGTTGAATAGAGCGGACCGCGACTTGTCAGGCGGCTGAGCGGCCTGACAGGTCGCCCCTGTGTGAGCCGGCTCTAATTGGTGGTGACAGGTACTCTTTATGGAGGGATCGGGGTTCTAAAAGACCCCGATTCTGAATACTGTATATTTTTTTTTAATCCGCCGCCATTGGCAGCCGAGTAAACCGGAAGTGACGCTGTGACGTCGCTTCCATGTTTACATTTCGGGAGACTGGATCGAAGCCGTTTACCGGCTAGGCGCCAGAGGTGGCGCATCGTGGATCGGGTCAGGAGGCGCATCATGGGTGGGACGGGAGGCCCGGTAAGAGCGGTGGAGGCGGCGGGATGATGTCCCCTCCTGCTCCTCCGGTAAAACAACCGAGTGGCTTTCAGCCTGCTCTAAATAACAGTACTGGGATGATGCCTGCAGCTGTCTATCACCCTGGTATAATCACCGAAAAGCCAAAAAGCCGAGGACCCTGGGTGGGTTCCATTCGCATTCTCTGCGCCCCCCGAGCACACCCTATTTTGAAGCGTGGGCGTGGCCTGGTCGAAAACCAGGCTGAGGTTGCGGCCTGCGCGCCGGATTGAGGATCAGTGTTTCAACAGCTGTTGTAACGCACCTGGGAGAGATCGGAGCCCACTCTCGGCACCCTGAGCCCACCCTATTTTGAAGCGTGGGCGTGGCCTGGTCGAAATCCAGGCTGAGGTTGCGGCCTGCGCGCCGGATTGAGGATCAGTGTTTCAACAGCTGTTGTAACGCACCTGGGAGAGATCGGAGCCCGCACTCGGCACCCTGAGCCCACCCTATTTTGAAGCGTGGGCGTGGCCTGGTCGAAAACCAGGCTGAGGTTGCGGCCTGCGCGCCGGATTGAGGATCAGTGTTTCAACAGCTGTTGTAACGCACCTGGGAGAGATCGAAGCCCGCACTCGGCACCCTGAGCCCACCCTATTTTGAAGCGTGGGCGTGGCCTGGTCGAAAACCAGGCTGAGGTTGCGGCCTGCGCGCCGGATTGAGGATCAGTGTTTCAACAGCTGTTGTAACACACCTGGGAGAGATCGGAGCCCACTCTCGGCACCCTGAGCCCACCCTATTTTGAAGCGTGGGCGTGGCCTGGTCGAAAACCAGGCTGAGGTTGCGGCCTGCGCGCCGGATTGAGGATCAGTGTTTCAACAGCTGTTGTAACGCACCTGGGAGAGATCGGAGCCCACTCTCGGCACCCTGAGCCCACCCTGTTTTGAAGCGTGGGCGTGGCCTGGTCGAAAACCAGGCTGAGGTTGCCACTCCGTTCACCTTCCTATGATCTCTCGGATGTGCGGCATCAGGGGATACCCCCTCTTCCCTACTTTGAAGCCCATTCGAGCGCCTGGCTCTAATAAGGTGCTTAAAAAAAAAACCCACCCCCGCCATTGTAATTCATACATCCCGCGTCCTGCAAGGGGCCGGACGCATGGATAGGGGGAGGCAGCAATGGATGGGGGGGGGGGGGGGGGACAACGCCTGTGCTCCCTTAATGGACCGCCCACCCCTGTTCTTCTTTGTGGGAAAGAAAAAAGCAGGGCCAATAGTCCTACATTGTACGTGAGGGCGGGAGGGCATTGCCAACAACCCGACTTGTTGGAGGAAGGAGTAAAGTAAATATGACACCTTTTTTCCCTCGTCTCCTTGAGCAGAGATGGACAAATGTTGCTTTGATTCTAGGAAGCAGCTAAAAAAGTAATAAAAGAAACACAAACCAGTAAAGCGCACTACAAGGTCCAGCCCAACAGACAGCAGTCTATGGTATCGGCATGGTGAGGACCAAGGTTCACAGGGGGTTCTTTGCCAGGTAAAGATCCTCGAAGATCCTGGGAGCTCAAACAACAAAGAAATGGCAGCACAGGATCCTCATTAGAATGAGAAAATAATTAATAGTACACATAAAATCTTGGTAATCGGCATAGATGGCAGATGAAAGACGCCACAAAGTTGTACGCAGCGTGATGGATGAAGAAACCGCAAGGCTGTCAATGTTGGAGCTTGTCCTATCGCCTCTAGCCGGCATCAGGGAGATCAGATCGTGACAGCTGTCAGAGAGCTCGCCATTCCTCCGCGTCCTGCACAAGCCCAGTCTACCTTGTGGCAGGTGGATTTATTTTTTGGGGGGGTGGCGTCAAACAGTATGCCAACCCTCCCGTTGGTCGGTCGGCAGGCAGCACTTACCCCACACCACCGGCTGCTTCCCCTGCTCGGTGGCGGCATCCTGTTTTCCTGCTCTCCACAGGTCATCTGGGCGACAGTGGCAACCACTTCCGTTTCCTCCTTCCTCCTCGGGAGTCTTCTCTTTTCGGCCAATCGGAAAACGCGCCTCACACCAGCTTCTGATTGGCCAGATTGAGGATCAGTGTTTCAACAGCTGTTGTAACGCACCTGGGAGAGATCGGAGCCCACTCTCGGCACCCTGAGCCCACCCTGTTTTGAAGCGTGGGCGTGGCCTGGTCGAAAACCAGGCTGAGGTTGCCACTCCGTTCACCTTCCTATGATCTCTCGGATGTGCGGCATCAGGGGATACC
The DNA here is from genome assembly GCA_029574335.1 of Rana kukunoris. NCBI lineage: Eukaryota > Metazoa > Chordata > Amphibia > Anura > Ranidae > Rana > Rana kukunoris. The sequence continues at coordinate 227,497,814 of CM056055.1, read as the reverse complement.
CCCTCTTCCCTACTTTGAAGCCCATTCGAGCGCCTGGCTCTAATAAGGTGCTTAAAAAAAAAACCCACCCCCGCCATTGTAATTCATACATCCCGCGTCCTGCAAGGGGCCGGACGCATGGATAGGGGGAGGCAGCAATGGATGGGGGGGGGGGGGGACAACGCCTGTGCTCCCTTAATGGACCGCCCACCCCTGTTCTTCTTTGTGGGAAAGAAAAAAGCAGGGCCAATAGTCCTACATTGTACGTGAGGGCGGGAGGGCATTGCCAACAACCCGACTTGTTGGAGGAAGGAGTAAAGTAAATATGACACCTTTTTTCCCTCGTCTCCTTGAGCAGAGATGGACAAATGTTGCTTTGATTCTAGGAAGCAGCTAAAAAAGTAATAAAAGAAACACAAACCAGTAAAGCGCACTACAAGGTCCAGCCCAACAGACAGCAGTCTATGGTATCGGCATGGTGAGGACCAAGGTTCACAGGGGGTCCTTTGCCAGGTAAAGATCCTCGAAGATCCAGGGAGCTCAAACAACAAAGAAATGGCAGCACAGGATCCTCATTAGAATGAGAAAATAATTAATAGTACACATAAAATCTTGGTAATCGGCATAGATGGCAGATGAAAGACGCCACAAAGTTGTACGCAGCGTGATGGATGAAGAAACCGCAAGGCTGTCAATGTTGGAGCTTGTCCTATCGCCTCTAGCCGGCATCAGGGAGATCAGATCGTGACAGCTGTCAGAGAGCTCGCCATTCCTCCGCGTCCTGCACAAGCCCAGTCTACCTTGTGGCAGGTGGATTTATTTTTTGGGGGGGTGGCGTCAAACAGTATGCCAACCCTCCCGTTGGTCGGTCGGCAGGCAGCACTTACCCCACACCACCGGCTGCTTCCCCTGCTCGGTGGCGGCATCCTGTTTTCCTGCTCTCCACAGGTCATCTGGGCGACAGTGGCAACCACTTCCGTTTCCTCCTTCCTCCTCGGGAGTCTTCTCTTTTCGGCCAATCGGAAAACGCGCCTCACACCAGCTTCTGATTGGCCAGATTGAGGATCAGTGTTTCAACAGCTGTTGTAACACACCTGGGTGGGATCAGAGCGCACTCTCTGCGCCCCGAGCCCACCCTATTTTGAAGCCTATTGGAGCCTCTGGCTGCTGTAATTGATGCACCTGGTGCCCTGAAATGGGCCAGACCAGTGGCGGTGCGTCCGTAGGGACGCAGGAGCGCCGCCCCCTCTGGCTCGCTCACAGCCAATAAAACATACAGATTCGCCGCCTCTATACAGCTGACCGGACATTGAGCTCCGGTCAGCTGAATAGCGGCAGCTGACTGGCTGTGGGGAAGTGCCTATCAGGGCCAGCCGGCTTCCGGAAGCTCATCCTCGGGACGTACCGCCCGTGCGTCAGAGGATGACTGACAGGCGTGTCAGCCAATCAGGTAACCTGATTGGCTGAAGCGTCATCGAGGGCGGGACGAGGGACATCGAGGGACGTAGAAGCCATAAAGGTAAGTGCCAGGGGGGGGGGGGTACTGGGCACGGTGGCTACAAGTGGGGGCACAGTGGCTACAAGTGGGGGCACAGTGGCTACAATTGGGGGCACAGTGGCTACAATTGGGGGCACAGTGGCGACAATTGGGGGCACAGTGGCGACAATTGGGGGCACAGTGGCTGTGTTTGATGGCATAGTGGTGACAATTGATGGCACAGTAGCTGCGTTTGATGGCATGGTGGCTGCGTTTTGATGGCATGGCACAGTGGCTGCGTTTTGATGGCATGGCACAGTGGCGACAATTGGGGGCACAGTGGCTGTGTTTGATGGCATAGTGGTGACAATTGATGGCACAGTAGCTGCGTTTGATGGCGCGGTGGCTGCGTTTTGATGGCATGGCACAGTGCCTGCGTTTTGATGGCATGGCACAGTGGTGACAATTGTTTTTTTTTTTTTTGTTTGCGCCCCCCCAAAAATTTTGAGCACCAGCCGCCACTGGGCCAGACGCATGAATAGGGGGCGACGGCGGCTATGGACAGATTCACGCTATGCATGAATCTATCCATTAAGCATATAAGGGGTGGCGAGGAGAGAGGGGGCGGCGCACCTAATGGACGGGCCGCCACTGCCTTGTGGCAACCGCTTTGTGTTTGTCAGAAGTGGGGGATAATGCTAGCGCGTTTTCGAAGGTTTGTCAAAACGAGGTAGAGGAGTGGCGGGGGGAAGAAAGGGAGGAGAGCGACCTGGCGCCTGGAATTTGTTGAGCTCTGCCCTAGAGTTAACAAGCATTAAACCCTTGCAGAGAGGGGGGCATTTACTACAAGCAGGGGGCATATCTATCACAAAGCAAATAGGGCGTTTGCCTTGGGCGGCATTTTTCAGGTGGGCGGCACCACCACCAGGCAGAAGGGCGGAGCCATTTTTTTAACCACTTCCCGTCCTTTCGGTGGTTGTACTTGGAGAATTTGCAGCTGCAGGCATCACCCTGGTATGGTTTTGAAGAGACGGCGGTCGGCTCTCTTTGTTATAGCGATTGATTGCTATTGTAAGCAGCGGGAGGAGACACCCCTCCCCCCCCTTCAGCTCTTTCTGGCTCTCTTGTCCCACCGGCGGACCGGACAACCAAGCAAAGCCTAGATCGGCTGTTTGTATACTAGTAAGCCGGAAGCAATGACATCACTTCTGGTGCACTCGGAAACCATCTGCGCCATTTTGGAAAAAATGTAAGCATTTAGAAAACGTCGATCTTGGTGTATTGAATGCTTTGGGGAGAAGTGGAAGGATTTGGGGTCTTCTAGACCCCAGATCTCTCTATAAAGAGGACCTGTCACTGCCTATTACTGTCAGAGGATGTTTACATTCCTTGCGACACCAATAAAAGTGCAAAAAAAAAATTTAATTGAAGCAACCTTGTAAAAAAATAACAATTAGAACGTGCTCCTGTACAAAGGCCCACGCATGAGAGGTATCACCGCGAACGTCAGCTCAATGGCAGCCATTCTATTTACGGCATTTGGACGAAACATACCTCAGGATCTGATGAGGAAGCCACAGCTGTTTACTGTAAACGGATGCAGATTCCCCATCAGACCCTGATACAAGAACGGTATACCGCGGCTGGGGCGGGACAAATCTTAGATTGGGGGGGGGAACGACCTCCGATCTCTCCATAAAGAGTACCTGTCACATGCCTGTTGCTGTTGGATGTTTACATTCCTTGTGACAGCAATAAGGCTTCATTTCCATGGACGTTTTAAAAATCAGGCTGTAAAGCTAGTACAGACGCCAGGAAAAAAAACAGCGTTTTTATCGCGTTTTGCCTTGAATTCAATGCACGTTTTGCTGCGCTAGTTTTCAGCCGCGTTTTTATGTTTCTTTTCAAAATCAATGCTTCCCTATGGGAGCCCATTGATTTGAATAGAGGTCGCACCAGAAGTCGGATCAAGATGATCCGACTTGCGGGGCGACTGGTGTGCAGAGAATCTTGAAGGGGAACCCTGCGCAGATTCACAAAAATGTGCGTGAGGTTCCCCCCCCCAAAATGATACCAGACCCTTCGGTCTGGTATGGATTTTAAGGGGAACACCTACGCCGAAAAAAACGAGCGAGCGCCCCCCCCACTCCTGAGCTTTACCAGGCCACATGCCCTCAACATGGGGGGGTGGGTGCTTGTTGATGGGGACAAGGGTCTCTTCCCGACAACCCTGGCCGTTGGTTGTCGGGGTCTGCGGGCAGGGGGCTCATTGGAATCTGGGAACCCCCTTTAATAAGGGGGCCCACAGATCCCGGCCCCCACCCCACGTGAATGAGTATGGGGTACATCCCCTACCCATTCACCGGGAGGAAAAGTGTCAATAAAATAAAAACACAACACAGGTTTTTAAAATAATTTATTAGCCAGCTCCGGGGGTCTTCTCCGCTCTCCGGGGGTCTTCTCCGCCGTCCCCGGTTCTTCTCCCGCTCTCCGGTGCCCTGTAGCTTCAGAACGCACTGGTCCTGGGGTTTTTTTGCAGCTTAAAAACGGCTCAGCCACCTACAGCTCAAAAACGTCATGGTGGGCATGAGGCCATAGACTAACAAGGACAGGCGTTTTTAAGCTGCAAAAAACGCCCAGAAAAGTGGCTGCAAAAACGCCAGTGGAAATGAGCCCTAAAAGTGATTAAAAAAATGTAAATTAATAATAATAATAAAAGAAATGTAAAGTGCTCTTGTGCAAAGGCGAACGCACGTGTCGGGCCCGCACCCACGCAAACAGCGATCACACCACACATGAGAGGTTTCACTGCGAACGTCAGATCAAGGGCAATCATTCTATATACGGCACTTGGACGAAACATATCTCAGGGTCTGATGAAGCTGCAGCTGTTTACTGTAAGCGGATGCAGCTTCCCCATCACCAAACAGCGATCACACCACACATGAGAGGTTTCACTGCGAACGTCAGATCAAGGGCAATCATTCTATATACGGCACTTGGACGAAACATATCTCAGGGTCTGATGAAGCTGCAGCTGTTTACTGTAAGCGGATGCAGCTTCCCCATCACCAAACAGCGATCACACCACACATGAGAGGTTTCACTGCGAACGTCAGATCAAGGGCAATCATTCTATATACGGCACTTGGACGAAACATATCTCAGGGTCTGATGAAGCTGCAGCTGTTTACTGTAAGCGGATGCAGCTTCCCCATCACCAAACAGCGATCACACCACACATGAGAGGTTTCACTGCGAACGTCAGATCAAGGGCAATCATTCTATATACGGCACTTGGACGAAACATATCTCAGGGTCTGATGAAGCTGCAGCTGTTTACTGTAAGCGGATGCAGCTTCCCCATCACCAAACAGCGATCACACCACACATGAGAGGTTTCACTGCGAACGTCAGATCAAGGGCAATCATTCTATATACGGCACTTGGACGAAACATATCTCAGGGTCTGATGAAGCTGCAGCTGTTTACTGTAAGCGGATGCAGCTAGCTTCCCCATCAGACCCTGAGATAAGAACAGTATACCGCGGCTGGGGCGAGACACTTTTATATAGGGGGGGGGGGGGCAGATTTTAGTCTTGCCTAGGGCAGCACAAAACCAAAATACACCACTGATTACAAGGGTATTTATTTTTTTTCTTCCTGGAGTTGGACCTTAAAGGGGTGTTCCAGCCAAAATTGTGTTTATTAAAAGTCAGCAGCTACAAAAAGTGTAGCTGCTGGCTTTTAATAAACACTCACTTACCTGCTCCTGCGTTCCAGCGACGCGCCGACCGGGGCTCCGCTCCGCTCCCCCCCTCCCCAGCCGGCGTCTCCATCTCGACTGTGGGCACCCAGCCGTGACAGCCTTCGGCTTCACGGCCGGGCACCCACTGCGCATGCGCGAGCCGCACTGCGCATGCGCGCGCGGAGCGGCTCGCCGCTGATTGGAGAGGCGATCGCATGGGACCTGTCAGTGTCCCATGTGATCGCCTACAGGGAGGGGCTGGTGTAGGCGATTAAGGCTTAATCGCCTAACCAGCCCCTCGGCGGAAGCAGGAAGTGGGACAGGAAGTCCCACTCCTACTGAAGCCCCCACTCCCCCTCCAAAAAAATTACATGCCAAATGTGGCATGTATTGGGGTGAGGAGTGGAACAAGAGGAAGTTCCAAATTTGGGTGGAACTCCTCTTTAATGTTTATTGGTCCTTCAACCGATATATAAGTGAATGTCCTTCCCCCGTCGTAGCTCGGCGGCGTGATGGACAGTCCAGGTACAGAGAGGAAACCGCTCTATATAGTATAATGTCTCTACGTCCTCCGAGACCCGCCGCGTCTCACCTCATCCCCGACCATCTAGAAAAACACTCAACTGACTTCCACTCTTTACACAGGATAATTGGAGCAGGAAAAATATCATCAATCTCCCGGACAATAAATCAAACAAAATCATATTAGTCCATTAAAAGACAGTTCCATAACATTTATACCCAAACTGCGCTGTTCATTTTCATTACGCTCTCCCATTCCTCTACCTTTCCACTTTGATTTTACAAAACTAAATAAAATCTTCAGCACTTGACCCCGCTACGCCGAGGGAGAGACGAGAGCGCCGCGTGACTGGCGAGACCATCCAAGTACTGCACTCTCTCTTTCTTTTATTTTCCTCTCTCTCTACGCTCGCTCTCTTCCTCCTATTCTCTCTCTCCTACGCTCTCTCTCCTCTCTCTCTCCTTCTACACTCTTTCATTCTTCTTCGCGCCTCCCCTCTCTTTTCTTCTCATCTCCCCCCTCTCTCCTTCCGCTCTCTCTTCCCCTTCATCGTTCTCTCTCTCCTTCCTCTCTCTGGTTCTTTCTCTCTCTAGACTCTCTTCCACCTACTCTCTCTATGCTCTCTCTCTTCCGCTTACTCTCTCTACACT
>CM056055.1:227478937-227486437 GCA_029574335.1 Rana kukunoris | reverse complement strand
CCATTCGGACTCTTTATATTCACCTGGAGCAGTGGGTTCTTTTCTCTTTGAACAAAGGGGGAGTGGAGGACACAAGAGGGGGAGCGGAGGGGGACACAAGAGGGGGAGCGGAGGAGGACACAAGGGGAAGTGGAGGAGAACAGAAGAGGGGGAGCGGAGGAGGACACAAGAGGGTGGGGAGCGGAGGAGGACACAAGAGGGGAAGCTGAGGGGGACACAAGAGGGGGAGTGGAGGAGGACACAAGAGGGGGAGCAGAGAAGCACACAGAGGGAACGGATGAGTACACAAGAGGGGGAGCGGAGGAGGACACAAGAGGGGAAGTGGAGGAGAACAGAAGAGGGGGAGCGGAGGAGGACACAAGAGGGTGAGGAGCGGAGGAGGACACAAGAGGGGGAGCAGAGAAGCACACAGGGGGAACGGATGAGGACACGAGGGGGAGCGGAGAAGCACAGAGGGGGAACGGATAAGGACACAAGATGGGGAGCGGAGGAGGACACACAAGGGGAAGTGGAGGAGAACAGAAGAGGGGGAGCGGAGGAGGACACAAGAGGGTGGGGAGCGGAGGAGGACACAAGAGGGGGAGCGGAGGGGGACACAAGAGGGGGAGCGGAGGAGGACACAAGAGGGGGAGCAGAGAAGCACACAGGGGGAACGGATGAGGACACGAGGGGGAGCGGAGAAGCACAGAGGGGGAACGGATAAGGACACAAGATGGGGAGCGGAGGAGGACACAAGAGGGGAAGTGGAGAACAGAAGAGGGGGAGCGGAGGAGGACACAAGAGGGTGGGGAGCGGAGGAGGACACAAGAGGGTGGGGAGCGGAGGAGGACAAAAGAGGGTGGGGAGCGGAGGACACATTAGGGGGAGCGAAGGGGGACACAAGAGGGGGAGCGGAGGAGGACACGGGGGGAGCGGAGAAAAATACAAGTGGGAAAACGGAGGGGGACATGAGGGGGGAGCGGAGGAGAACACAAGTGGGGGAGCGGAGGAGGACAAGAGGGGGGCGGAGGAGAACAGAAGAGGGGGAGCAGAGGAGGACACAATAGGGGGAGCGGAGGGGGACACAAGAGGGGGAGCGGAGGACACAAGAGGGGGAGCGGAGGGGGACACAAGAGGGGGAGCGGAGGAGGACACAAGAGGGGGAGCGGAGGAGGACACGGGGGGGAGGGGGCGGAGAAAAACACAAGAGGGAAAGCGGAGGGGGACACGAGGGGGAGCGGAGGGGGACACGAGAGGGGGGAGCGGAGGAGGACACAAGAGGGGGGAGTGGAGGAGGACACTAGAGGGGGGAGCGGAGGAGGACACTAGAGGGGGGAGCGGAGGAGGACACTAGAGGGGGGAGCGGAGGAGGACACTAGAGGGGGGAGCGGAGGAGGACACTAGAGGGGGGAGCGGAGGAGGACACTAGAGGGGGGAGCGGAGGAGGACACTAGAGGGGGGAGCGGAGGAGAGGGGGGAGCGGAGGAGGACACTAGAGGGGGGAGCGGAGGAGGACACTAGAGGGGGGAGCGGAGGAGGACACTAGAGGGGGGAGAGGAGGAGGACACAAGAGGGGGGAGAGGAGGAGGACACAAGAGGGGGGAGAGGAGGAGGACACAAGAGGGGGGAGCGGAGGGGGACACAAGAAGGGGGAGCGGAGGGGGACACAAGAGGGGGAGCAGAGGAGGTCACAAGAGACCCCTGATATCTCCCCCAAGAGACAGAGAAGGATAGAAATTCCCCAGTCCCTTTCTCTGCAGCCTCAGCTGCACTGAAAATGAATAGAGAGAAGACAGTGGCTCCTCTCCATTCATAACCGATCACCGCTGACTGTCCATGGTATCGGGTGAAGCATCGGGAGCATTTGACTGAGTACAAGTACTTGGGCAAATGCTCGGTATCGGGACAACCCTACTCCTAACATCTAGCATTTTACTCAAAGACAATATTAGTTACGTATCCGACGCTAGTAGGTTGTAGTAAATGCATTTATATACTTCTCAATAATATACTGTATATCAACTTGCATAAAAGAAAATAGGAGTCACTAGGGGACTCATAGTGGAAGGAAAGAAAAAAGATAGGGGGGAAAAAGAAAGTAAGAAGTCATCGGATTGGCTCGTCTACCTGTTCAGGGTGGATCCTCCTGGAGGTGCCACAGCTCCCAGACCCTATCATGAGCCTCCAGTCTGTTCTGTAGTATTCTTGCAGTCGTTTTCTCCATCATTTCCACATCTTTATTTGTAGAGACAGCGTGTCACTGTGAAGTTTTTTCTCGGCAAGAAACAGCAAGAAAACTGCTGGCAGAGTACCGAGCGTGTGTACGAGGCTTCGAGGTTTCTCGTCAAAAAAACTGCCCAGAATCTCGACGAGAAAAATAGAGAACCTGCTCTCCATTTTCTCGTCTTGAGATTCTCGAGCCGTGTTTTCCTGCCGAGAAACCCAAGCGTGTGTATACTTACCTCTCCATGGAAACCCGCGCATGCTCGAAATTGACATTGACGCATGCGCGGTAGCTTCCAAGGCATAGGTAGGCTGAAGCAAGATGGCGGCGACGGCATTGAATGTGAAGAGTGCATGCTCGTCGTAGTCAATGACGTCGCTGCGTTCATGCCATTCAAAAGAAAGGCGGTTTTGAATGGTGTGTGTGTACACTCGGCCGGTGACTTGTCAGGCTTGTTCCCTTAACGAGGAGGTTCCTTTAAGGACTGCGCAGGCGCAATCCTTCCCGACGGAAATCTCCGAACCTCGGGCGGCATCCAGGCTCCTTCCTTTACCTCCCCGTGGATTGGAGGATGTTAAAAAAAGAGCCAGGAGGCCGAGCGAGCGGAGCGAGCCGTCCGAGCGAAGCGAGGACGTGAGGCCAACCGGCCACTTTCCTCACTTTCCACGTCGCCCTGGATGCCGGCCGAGGTTCGGAGGTTTCCGTCGGGAAGGACTGCGCCTGCGCAGAACCAGTTTGCTAGCTGGAACCAGACCGACAGACGAGATTGCGCCTGCGCAGTCCTTCATGGAACCAGCTAGGCAGATCACCGGCAAGAAAATCTTGCCAGGAGAATCCGGGCCGTGTGTATAGGGCTTGAGGAAAGGGCCTGAGGCCGCGTACACACGACCGAGGAACTCGACAGGCGAAACACATCAGTCTCCCCGTCGAGTTCCTCGCTCGGCTGTCGAGGAACTCGTCGAGCCAAATTTTTCCCATTCCCGTCGAGCAAAAAGAAGACATGCTCTCTTTTTGGCTCGACGAGTTCCTCGACAGTTTTCTCGGCGAAAAGTGTACACACGACCGGTTTTCTCGGCAGAATACTTCTCCCATCAAGTTTCTTGATGGATTCTGCAGAGAAAACCGGTCGTGTGTACGCGGCCTGACCGTTTCTTATAGGGTGTGGGGATTATCGGTGGTGATAAACCCAATAGAACCTCCTGGATAGCAGGAAGATTCAGCCCTCTGCAGGGACAAATAGATCTCCCATATCGCCAGACTCTCCGTGCTGTATTCAGACATCCATGGCGTTCAGTGGAAAAGAGTGAGTAGCTGGAATTACAATCTGGTGGTATCACTCCTTGGCCAAACGGCCGTTAGTATAAAGAGACAGGAAACTCCAATGGTGTAGTAAGGTAAGTATAAAAAAAAAGCCTTTATTGCTTAAAAATTTGCAAGCGGAAACGACCGAAAAATACATTAAAAGTAGCCGGAAAGATTAAAGACAACCAAAATACGAACCCCCGTGTCACCAAGGTCACGTGGGGCGTGGTGGCATCAGCACGTCATAGCACCGCCCTACATGTTTCGTCATACGTGACGTCTTCCTGGAAGGGGCGAGTAGTGGGCAGCTCCAGTAGACATGAAGGAGGGTTCCCTCGGTGACCCTTTGTTTTTTTTTGCATTTTAATTCCCGAAGTTGGGTTTTTTATGATCCACGTAACGGGAGAAAACGCCTAACCTTAGTGGAGCTGATGACTATTGATCCAGATGTTCCCGGTGAGAGATACATTGTTATAACCAATGTGTAGTAAGGTCATCAGTTCGTCCATATGCAGTAGATACGAGGATCCACTCTTTGATTGAAGGGAGGGATGTTTGAACTTCAATGCCTTAGGACAGTGATGGCGAACCTTGGCACCCCAGATGTTTTGGAACTTAATTTCCCATGATGCTCTTGCACTCTGCAGTGTAGTGGAGCATCATGGGAAATGTAGTTCCAAGACCTCTGGGGTGCCAAGGTTCGCCATCACTGCCTTAGGATCACAGGCCTGGTCAGGAGCAAACAAAAAAATAAAATTCTGGTGACCCTATATGTAAAATGTTAAGTGTTTACAACATCACAGTCTGTGCAGGTATGAGCTACTCCCCGGGTGGGCACAGGGGCAGGGAGGGACAACCGGGAACATGGCAGAAAAAGCAGAAAGATCCCACTTGCGAAGCCTACGTATTGTCTATTGAGAATTGTAGATATACCCGGGTCAAGTGTAAGTGGATATTAGTTGGCAGATCATTCAATTGGTTAAAGGAATGGGAACCGGCGCATCCTGGTAATACTGGAGGGGACTGTCGCCGAGATCCACAAAACATCCAAAAAACAAAGGTTTTAACCCCTTGACGTCCGCGCTGTAGCCGAATGACGGCTACAGCGCGGACCTGAAATGGGGGGAGGCCGTCAATAGACGGTCCCCGGCCCCTTGCCACGTGATCAGCTGTCAGCCAGTGACAGCTGATCACGTGATGTAAACAAAACTCGGTAATCGATCAGCGGCTTTTGTGTAAGGGACATCGCCCCCCAGTGGAGGAGGCACATCCGCCTCATCGGTGCCCACCATTGTAATAAAGTGCCACCTAATAATGCCCACAATCAATGCCCACCAGGGGTGCCAACCAGTGTCTCATCAGTTCCACCTAGCAGTGGTGCCTATCAGTCTCACCTATCAGTGCCCATCATTGCCACCCATCAGTGCCCATCACTGCCACCTATCAGTGCCACCTATTACTGCCAATTCTCAGTTCCCACCAGTGCCATCTATCAACCTCTGCCCTTCAGTGCCCATGAATGCCGCCTCTCCGTGCCCCCTATCAGTGTCACCTATTAGTGCCAATTCTCAGTTCCCTACCAGTGCCATCTATCAACCTCTGCCCTTCATTGCCCATGAATGCCGTCTCTCCGTGCCTCCTATCAGTGTCACCTATTAGTGCCAATTCTCAGTTCCTTACCAGTGCCATCTATCAACCTCTGCCCTTCAGTGCCCATGAATGCCGCCTCTCCGTGCCTCCTATCAGTGTCACCTATTAGTGCCAATTCTCAGTTCCCTACCAGTGCCATCTATCAACCTCTGCCCTTCAGTGCCCATGAATGCCGTCTCTCTGTGCCTCCTATCAGTGTCACCTATTAGTGCCAATTCTCAGTTCCCACCAGTGCCATCTATCAACCTCTGCCCTTCAGTGCCACCTCTCAGTGCCCACCAATGCCGCCTCTCCGTGCCTCCTATCAGTGTCACCTATTAGTGCCAATTCTCAGTTCCCTACCAGTGCCATCTATCAACCTCTGCCCTTCAGTGCCCATGAATGCCGTCTCTCTGTGCCTCCTATCAGTGTCACCTATTAGTGCCAATTCTCAGTTCCCACCAGTGCCATCTATCAACCTCTGCCCTTCAGTGCCCATGAATGCCGCCTCTCCGTGCCCCCTATCAGTGTCACCTATTAGTGCCAATTCTCAGTTCCCACCAGTGCCATCTATCAACCTCTGCCCACCAATGCCGCCTCTCCGTGCCCACCAGTGCCGCCTTATCGGTGCCCGTCAATGCAGCCCATCAGTGCCACCCATCAATGCCAACTCTCAGTGCCCACCAGTGCTGCCTTATCGGTGCCCATCAGTGCAGCCTCATCAGCGTACATCAACGAAGGAGAAAAATGACCTGTTTGCAAAATGTTATAACAAAATATAAAATGGTTTTTATTTTTTTTGTTTTTTTAAATGGTCCTTTTAATTATTTATTTTTTAACAAAAAATTACAACCGCAGGGGTGTTAAAAAAAAAACACCAAAGGAAAAGCTCTATTTGTGGGGGAAAAAATAATAAAAATTTCATTTGGGTACAGTATTGCATGACCGCGTAATTGTCATTCAAAGAGTGAGAGCGCTGAAAGCTGAAAATTGGTCTGGGCAGGACGGGGGGGGTTTAAGTGCCCGGTGAGCAAGTGGTTAATTAAAGAGCCTGCCACTACAAGCCAGATGCTTCAAATACAGGGGCCCCCGGGACCCTCCCGATGCCTGCTGGTCTTATGGGTTTCCTTGCACAAGTTCTCAGAACCGTATACAGACCACAGTAGCTCAACCCCAAAAAAAAAAATGTCTTCCTGTAGCACCGGATGCGAGTGACAGGTTCTCTTTGCTGCCGTCCTCTAGTAGTAGCAAAGTTGTTGTTGCTTTTCCTGCAGCCGGCGCAGGGCGATGCATCACCTCCGATCTCTCCCGTTTTTTTTTTTTCTTCTCCACAGTGAGCAGAATCTCGCGGCGTCGGAGGGGTTAACCCTTCCTAATTGCCTTCCCGCCAGTAAAAAATGTATGTCTGGCGCTCATAAAAGTGTCGGCAAGTAAAAATGTTGGCTTTCGGCTGCTTTGATTAAATTTTCGCAAACTGTTTTTGAATATTAAGGAGCGTCCGTTACCGGTTGTTGTTTTTTTTTTCCAACGCTCTCGCCGTGACATCAGTCAGCCGCTCCATTTGCATAACCCGAGACCTCTAAAAAAAATATATGGAGGAGCGGCGGGCCTCATCACTATGCATCTTTATTAGAGACGACTGACCAATTCATCTTCCGCCGACACAAAACAAATTGTCACTCGGCGCTCAGAACGTGCCGATCGCCGATCCACAAGGGACCTGAAAAGGAAACGGGATTAGCAGCGGAAAGTAATGATGATGCTTTTATCTCCTTTGGGTCCCGGCTGTTTGTTTTATCTCTCCCTCTTTTTTTTTTTTACACACGGATATTGTTACCGGTCGCAGCGATCTGCATTTTATTTATTGCGGTTATCTCTGCGTAACTGGCTGCCGAAATAAAACCAGGCGCCCGATATTAAATGAGGCCTCATTTATTTGTGCTGATAACTTTCATTTAGATCTAGTGATGTTAGATGGCTTCTGGCGCGGGCGCGGCGGGCTCTGCCAAACGGGCTAACTATAGACACGAGACGGGCCGAGACATGGACCGGCCAAGGTCATCACACGATATGGAAAAAATTGGTAAATACCTGAGTATGTACACTCACCGCGCTACTAAAACACTAAAGCAGCCAACATAACTAAGTGATCAATTTAGCAAAACACAATATAAACAAAGAAAATATGTAGCGCTTAACACATATATAAACCAAAAGAAAACAAAACAAAAACGAAAACAAAAACAATAGTGTAGGGTTAAAACACCATAGGTGCACTTGAAGTGTCCTTTGAAATAATATAAAGTCCACAGGAGTCAATACAGTGACTTGAGTGAGAATAATCCACCACCATAGGATAAGTTGGA
>CM056055.1:227441437-227473937 GCA_029574335.1 Rana kukunoris | reverse complement strand
GTTAGGAGCTGTAGTTGAGGTCTCAGGGGCTGTAGTGGGGGGTGACAGGAGCACCCTGGAACAGGGTGGGCTATGCTCTCTGAGCTTCAGCTCCTTCTACTGCGGCTGCAAAATTTTTTCTTTAGTACTTGTAAGGCACTTTACATACACTCAAGGGTATGTCCTTACTCGTGAGTGTATGTAAAGTGAGTGTACTTAAAGCGGGGTATGTATATATAAATAAAAAATAAAATAAATATATAAAAAAAAGATTATTTTTTTTATAAAAAAAAAAGAGAGGTTGTCATCCAGGTCCCTGGGGATCTCTGGGCCCCTGGGGACCTCCAGACCCCTAAAAAAAATAAAAAAAAATAATTGGCCCTTTAATAAAAAAATAAAATAAAAATATATTAAAAATATATATATATTTTTAATAAAAAAAAGAAAAAAATATATATATATATATATAAATATATGAAAAAAAATATATATATATATATGAAAAAAAATATATATAAATATATGAAAAAAAAAAATATATATATATATATATGGAAAAAAATATATATATATATATATGAAAAAAATATATATATATATATATGAAAAAAAATATATATGAAAAAAATATATATATATGGAAAAAATATATATATATATATATATAAAAAAAAAATATATATATATATGGAAAAAAAAAATATATATATATATAAAATATATATATATATATATATATATATATATATATATATATATATATATATATGAAAAAGAAAAAAAAAATATATATATATATATATATAAAAAAAAGGGGGGGTTGTCATCCAGGGCCCTGGGCATCTCCGGGCCCCTGGGGACCTCCAGACCCCTAAAAAAAATAATTGGCCCTTTAATAAAAAATAAAATAAAAATAAATTAAAAAAAATATATATATTTTTTTTTATAAAAAATAAATATATAAAAGGGGGGTTGTCATCCGGGCCCCTTACAGGTGTACTTCCTGTACCCCCCTGATGGCGGCTCTGTGTGCGCCCATCCTACGCCGGCGTGTGGCCAGTTTTTAGGCGCATCTTGGTTTGTGGGTCTGGCGCGCACACACGCGCCGGCGCACATTTACACTTACGTCGGCGTAAGTGCTTTGTGAATTTGGGCCTATGTATATAAATATAAATATATATTATTTCATGCACTAATACATTTTTTTTTGGGGGGTGGAGCTCCACTTTTATTGGGGAGGAGGGAGGGGATTCTAATGCTCATACGTTGTGTCCTCCTCACCACTAAACATTCCACCTCCTGTGTTTTCTCTTCTAGGAAATCATTGAATTCCCCATTCTGAAGTTAAATGGCAGAACAATGGAGATCGAGTCCACGTTCCATACGTATGTGCAGCCCGTGGTCCACCCCCAGCTCACTCCATTCTGTACTGAGGTAAGGAGACTGCTAATCAATCTGAATCCAGGTTTATGTCTGAGGACAGCTTCACCACCATGTTTGGGGGGGGGGGATTATGATGTGGGGTGGAGGGGGGATTATGGTGCGGGGGGGTGGATTATGGTGTGTTGGGGAGGGAGGATTATGGTGAGTGGGAGGGATTATGGTGTGAGGGAGGGGGATTATGGTGTGGGGTGGAGGGGGATTATGGTGTGAGGGAGGGGGATTATGGTGTGGGGTGGAGGGGGATTATGGTGTGGGGTGGAGGGGGATTATGGTGTGGGGTGGAGGGGGGATTATGGTGCGGGGGGGTGGATTATGGTGTGTTGGGGAGGGAGGATTATGGTGAGTGGGAGGGATTATGGTGTGAGGGAGGGGGATTATGATGTGGGGGGAGGGGGATTATGGTGAGTGGGAGGGATTATGATGTGGGGTGGAGGGGGGATTATGATGTGGGGTGGAGGGGGATTATGGTGTGGGGTGGAGGGGGATTATGGTGTGGGGTGGAGGGGGGATTATGGTGCGGGGGGGTGGATTATGGTGTGTTGGGGAGGGAGGATTATGGTGAGTGGGAGGGATTATGGTGTGAGGGAGGGGGATTATGGTGTGGGGGGAGGGGGATTATGGTGAGTGGGAGGGATTATGATGTGGGGTGGAGGGGGGATTATGGTGTGGGGGGAGGGGGATTATGGTGAGTGGGAGGGATTATGATGTGGGGTGGAGGGGGATTATGGTGGGGAGGGAGGGGGGATTATGGTGGGGAGGGGGTGGATTATGGTGTGTTGGGGAGGGGGGATTATGGTGGGGGGGAGGATTATGGTGAGTGGGAGGGATTATGGTGTGAGGGAGGGGATTATGGTGTGGGGGGAGGGGGATTATGGTGAGTGGGAGGGATTATGATGTGGGGTGGAGGGGGGATTATGATGTGGGGTGGAGGGGGATTATGGTGTGGGGTGGAGGGGGGATTATGGTGCGGGGGGGTGGATTATGGTGTGTTGGGGAGGGAGGATTATGGTGAGTGGGAGGGATTATGGTGTGAGGGATTAGGGGGATTATGGTGAGTGGGAGGGATTATGATGTGGGGTGGAGGGGGGATTATGATGTGGGGTGGAGCGGGATTATGGTGTGGGGGGAGGGGGATTATGGTGAGTGGGAGGGATTATGATGTGGGGTGGAGGGGGATTATGGTGGGGAGGGGGTGGATTATGGTGTGTTGGGGAGGGGGGATTATGGTGGGGGGGAGGATTATGGTGAGTGGGAGGGATTATGATGTGGGGTGGAGGGGGATTATGGTGGGGGGGGGGGATTATGGTGAGTGGGAGGGATTATGGTGTGGGGTTGTTTTTCAGGGGTTGGGGGTGGCCCCTTGGTTCCAGTGAAGGGAACTCTTGTGGCGTCCGACATAACAAGATATTTTGGACAATTTCATGCTCCCAACTTTGTGGGAGGAGTTTGGGGGACAGCCCCTTCCGGTTCCAACATGACTGCCCACCATTGCACAAAACAAGGTCCATAAAGACATGGATGGGCGAGTTTGGGGGTGGAGGAACTTGACTGGGCCTGCACAGAGTCCTGACCTCAGCCCCGTAGAACACCTTTGGGATGAATTAGAGCGGAGACTGCGAGCCGGGCCTTCTCCTCCATCAAACGCTCTTCTGGAAGAACGGTCAGACATCCCCACAGTCGCCCTCCTAAACCTTGTGGACGGCCTTCCCAGAAGAGTTGATGCTCTTGTATCTGCAAAAGGGCGGGGCCAACTCAATATTGAACCCTCCGGACTAAGACTGGGATGTCATTAAAGTTCATGTAAGGGCCGGCGTCCCAATACTTTTGACACTATAGTGTATGTATGAGTAAGGGCCGGCGTCCCAATACTTTTGACACTATAGTGTATGTATGGTTAAGGGCCGGCGTCCCAATACTTTTGGTCTTATGATGTGTAGTTTATGTGTGTGAAGGCCGGGGGAGGGGGGGGGGTTGAGTAGTCTAATATTTGATGATTTCTCAGGTGAACCTTTCAGTATAAATGAGCTGAGATAAACATTTGTTGTACGGCCGTGTATATCAGCGCGGTGTGACACCGAACATCGCCCGTCCGCCGCCCCTCCCCCGCCGGAGGGAAAGGTCACTTCAGTCTCGGAGTGATTGTCGGGATTATCCGGCGTGTTGGCGGTGAAGATGAAAAGGTCAGGACACTTGTACTTTACCGGGCGGCTGCTTGTACCGGCGTGTAAACCCGGCCTCACCCGTACAGGAAGCTTCCGCCGGCTCCAATTTGTAGAGGATGTTTTGTGTTCAGAGATGGGAGTCGTGTCACCGCCGATGTACACAGACAAGGAACACGCGAGGTGGGGGGGGGTCTCCACATCAATGTCTGCTCATCGGAGAACAGCATGACATGTACTGAGGAGATCAGTCCTACTGTGACACATACCATACAGGTCCTACTATATACATACTATACGGGTCCTACTATATACATACTATACCGATACTACTATATACATACCATACCAGTCCTACTGTGACACATACCATACAGGTCCTACTATATACTATATACATACTATACAGGTCCTACTATATACATACTATACCAATCCTACTATATACATACTCTACCGATACTACTATATACATACCATACGGGTCCTACTATATACTATATACATACTCTACCGATACTACTATATACATACTATACGGGTCCTACTATATACATACTCTACCGATACTACTATATACATACTATACCAGTCCTACTGTGACACATACCATACAGGTCCTACTATATACTATATACATACTATACAGGTCCTACTATATACATACTATACCAATCCTACTATATACATACTCTACCGATACTACTATATACATACTATACCGATACTACTATATACATACTATACCGATACTACTATATACATACCATACGGGTCCTACTATATACTTTATACATACTCTACCGATACTACTCTATTCATACTATACCGGTCCTATTATATACATACTCTACCAATACTACTACGGCCGGGGAGCACCAATTTCTTAAAGCTGGGCACCCCTTCTATATACTCTCATGTTAAACGTAAGTCTAGGCATGGGCACAGTGAGGCATGGACACAGTGAGGCATGGACACAGTGAGGCATGGACACAGTGAGGCATGGACACAGTGAGGCATGGACACAGAGAGGCACAGTGAGGCATGGACACAGTGAGGCATGGACACAGTGAGGCATGGGCACAGAGAGGCACGGTGAGGCATGGGCACAGAGAGGCACGGTGAGGCATGGACACAGTGAGGCATGGACACAGTGAGGCATGGGCACAGAGAGGCACGGTGAGGCATGGGCACAGAGAGGCACGGTGAGGCATGGACACAGTGAGGCATGGACACAGTGAGGCATGGACACAGTGAGGCATGGACACAGTGAGGCATGGACACAGTGAGGCATGGACACAGTGAGGCATGGACACAGAGAGGCACATTGAGGCATGGGCACAGAGAGGCAAGGTGAGGCATGGGCACAGTGAGGCATGGACACAGTGAGGCATGGACACAGAGAGGCATGGACACAGAGAGGCACATTGAGGCATGGGCACAGAGAGGCAAGGTGAGGCATGGGCACAGTGAGGCATGGACACAGTGAGGCATGGACACAGAGAGGCATGGACACAGAGAGGCACATTGAGGCATGGGCACAGAGAGGCACGGTGAGGCATGGACACAGTGAGGCATGGACACAGTGAGGCATGGACACAGAGAGGCACATTGAGGCATGGGCACAGAGAGGCACGGTGAGGCATGGACACAGTGAGGCATGGACACAGTGAGGCATGGACACAGTGAGGCATGGACACAGAGAGGCACATTGAGGCATGGGCACAGAGAGGCACGGTGAGGCATGGGCACAGTGAGGCATGGGACACAGTGAGGCATGGGACACAGTGAGGCATGGGCACAGTGAGGCATGGGCACAGTGAGGCATGGGACACAGTGAGGCATGGGCACAGTGAGGCATGGGACACAGTGAGGCATGGGACACAGTGAGGCATGGGCACAGTGAGGCATGGGCACAGTGAGGCATGGACACAGTGAGGCATGGGCACAGTGAGGCATGGGCACAGTGAGGCATGGGACACAGTGAGGCATGGACACAGTGAGGCATGGGACACAGTGAGGCATGGGCACAGTGAGGCATGGACACAGTGAGGCATGGGACACAGTGAGGCATGGGCACAGTGAGGCATGGACACAGTGAGGCATGGGACACAGTGAGGCATGGGCACAGTGAGGCATGGACACCCTAGGCTTATACTCGAGTCGATACGTTTTCCCAGTTATTTTGTGGTAAAATGAGGTGCCTCGGCTTATACTCGAGTATATACGGTAAGTTAGAATCAATGGCCCGGATTCACGTAGCACTCACGCCGACATATCTGGAGATACGCCGTAAGTGTAAATATGCGCCGTCGTATCTGTGCGCCGGACCCACAGAACTGAGATACGCCTAAAAACTGACTTGATCCGACCGACGTAACTTGCCTGCGCCGGCGTAGAGCGGGCGCATATTTACGCTGGACGCTTTTGGCGCTCCAATTGATTTGTGATGCAAATGAGGGAAATACGCCGATCCCCGAACATTCTCGCGCCTGGCGCGTGTTTTAAGCACTTTGCGTAAGGCAGTTATTCAGAGGTGGTTGTACGCCTGCGCACGGGGATATACGTCCAAGATACGACGCATGCGCCGTTCGTTTTAAGTACTTGGATGACGCTCAGCCCATCATTTGCATGGGGTCACGCTTCATTACCACGGATCACGCCCACTTACGCCGGCTTACGCCGACGAATATGCGCTACGCCGGCGCGACGTCGGGGCGCATTTTCTTTGTGAATTTCATACTTGTCTCTCAACGTTGCCCTGGCGTAGCGTAAAGAAGATACGCTGCGGCGGCATAAAGATGCGCCGATGGCTGTGAATCCGTGTTTCTTATTTTGGCGGGAATCGTGTGCCGCTCTACTGGACGCCCATTTGCCTGTCCGTGCGACGTACATCTGTGCGCGGTGGTCCTTAACCACTTAAGACCCCGGACCATTATGCAGGTGAAGGACCTTGCCCCTTTTTTTGCGTTTCGGCGCTGCGTCGCTTTAACTGACAATTTCGCGGTCGTGCGACGCGGCTCCCGAACAAAATTGGCGTCCTTTTTTCCCCCACAAATAGAGATTTCTTTTGGTGGTATTTGATCACCTCTGCGGTTTTTATTTTTTGCGCTATAAACAAAGCAAGGGGGAGTGTCTATACACGGCGCGGCGGGGTACACAGCTATTCAAACGAAAGCTGCCTGTAATGTTCCCCGCACGCTGATTAACGCGGCAGCGGCGGCGGCATCGGCATCATCATCTAGGTATGGGGGACATGGCTGCAATATATTGGGGGACATGGCTGGATATAAGTGGGGGGACATGGCTGGATATATGTGGGGGGACATGGCTGGATATATGTGGGGGGACATGGCTGGATATATGTGGGGGGACATGGCTGGATATACGTGGGGGGACATGGCTGGATATAAGTGGGGGGACATGGCTGGATATATGTGGGGGGACATGGCTGGATATATGTGGGGGGACATGGCTGGATATATGTGGGGGGACATGGCTGGATATATGTGGGGGGACATGGCTGGATATACGTGGGGGGACATGGCTGGATATATGTGGGGGGACATGGCTGGATATATGTGGGAGGACATGGCTGGATATACGTGGGGGGACATGGCTGGATATACGTGGGGGGACATGGCTGGATATACGTGGGGGGACATGGCTGGATATATGTGGGGGGACATGGCTGGATATATGTGGGGGGACATGGCAGCAATATATGGGGGGACATGGCTGGATATATGGGGGGACATGGCTGCAATATATGGGGGGACATGGCTGCAATATGTGGGGGGACATGGCTGGATATATGTGGGGGGACATGGCTGCAATATGTGGGGGGACATGGCTGCAATATGTGGGGGGACATGGCTGGATATATGTGGGGGGACATGGCTGCATATTGGGGGGACATGGCTGCAATATATGGGGGGACATGGCTGCAATATATTGGGGGACATGGCTGCATATGTGGGGGACATGGCTGGATATAAGTGGGGGGACATGGCTGGATATATGTGGGGGGACATGGTTGGATATATGTGGGGGGACATGGCTGTATATATGTGGGGGGACATGGCTGTATATATGTGGGGGGACATAGCTGCAATATGTGGGGGGACATGGCTGGATATATGTGGGGGACATGGCTGGATATATGTGGGGCTGGATATATGTGGGGGGACATGGCTGGATATATGTGGGGGGACATGGCTGGATATATGTGGGGGGACATGGCTGGATATATGTGGGGGGACATGGCTGGATATATGTGGGGGGACATGGCTGGATATATGTGGGGGGACATGACTGCAATATGTGGGGGGACATGGCTGGATATATGTGGGGGACATGGCTGGATATATGTGGGGCTGGATATATGTGGGGGGACATGGCTGGATATATGTGGGGGGACATGGCTGGATATATGTGGGGGGACATGGCTGGATATATGTGGGGGGACATGGCTGGATATATGTGGGGGGACATGACTGCAATATGTGGGGGGACATGGCTGGATATATGTGGGGGGACATGGCTGGAAATATGGGGGGACATGGCTGGATATATGTGGGGGGACATGGCTGGATATATGTGGGGCTGGATATATGTGGGGGGACATGGCTGGATATATGTGGGGGGACATGGCTGGATATATGTGGGGGGACATGGCTGTATATATGTGGGGGGACATGGCTGGATATATGTGGGGGGACATGGCTGGAAATATATGGGG
The DNA here is from genome assembly GCA_029574335.1 of Rana kukunoris. Lineage (NCBI taxonomy): Eukaryota > Metazoa > Chordata > Amphibia > Anura > Ranidae > Rana > Rana kukunoris. The sequence continues at coordinate 227,465,615 of CM056055.1, read as the reverse complement.
ACATGGCTGCAATATGTGGGGGGACATGGCTGGATATATGTGGGGCTGGATATATGTGGGGGGACATGACTGCAATATGTGGGGGGACATGGCTGGATATATGTGGGGGGACATGGCTGCAATATGTGGGGGGACATGGCTGGATATATGTGGGGGGACATGGCTGGATATAAGTGGGGGGACATGGCTGGATATAAGTGGGGGGACATGGCTGGATATAAGTGGGGGGACATGGCTGGATATATGTGGGGGGACATGGCTGGATATATGTGGGGGGACATGGCTGGATATAAGTGGGGGGACATGGCTGGATATATGTGGGGGGACATGGCTGGATATATGTGGGGGGACATGGCTGGATATAAGTGGGGGGACATGGCTGGATATATGTGGGGGGACATGGCTGCATATATGTGGGGGGACATGACTGCAATATGTGGGGGGACATGGCTGGATATATGTGGGGGGACATGGCTGGAAATATGGGGGGACATGGCTGGATATATGTGGGGGGACATGGCTGGATATATGTGGGGCTGGATATATGTGGGGGGACATGGCTGGATATATGTGGGGGGACATGGCTGGATATATGTGGGGGGACATGGCTGGAAATATGGGGGGACATGGCTGCAATATGTGGGGGGACATGGCTGGATATATGTGGGGGGACATGGCTGGATATATGTGGGGCTGGATATATGTGGGGGGACATGACTGCAATATGTGGGGGGACATGGTTGGATATATGTGGGGGGACATGGCTGCAATATGTGGGGGGACATGGCTGGATATATGTGGGGGGACATGGCTGGATATAAGTGGGGGGACATGGCTGTATATATGTGGGGGGACATGGCTGTATATATGTGGGGGGGACATGGCTGGATATATGTGGGGGACATGGCTGGATATATGTGGGGGGACATGGCTGGATATAAGTGGGGGGACATGGCTGGATATATGTGGTCGGACATGGTTGCAATATATGGGGGGACATGGCTGCATATGTGAGGGGACATGGCTGGATATATGGGGGGACATGGCTGCAATATGTGGGGGGACATGGCTGGATATATGTGGGGGGACATGGCTGCAATATATGGGGGGACATGGCTGCAATATATGGGGGGACATGGCTGCAATATATGGGGGGACATGGCTGCATTTTGGGGGGACATGGATGCAATATGTGGGGGGACATGGTTGCAATATATGGGGGGACATGGCTGCATATGTGAGGGGACATGGCTGGATATATGGGGGGACATGGCTGCATTTAAAACAAAGTATCGGTATTCGGTATCGGCGAGTACATGAAACAAAGTATCGGTATTCGGTATTGGCGAGTACATGAAACAAAGTATCGGTATTCGGTATCGGCGAGTACATGAAACAAAGTATCGGTATTCGGTATCGGCGAGTACATAAAACAAAGTATCGGTATTCGGTATCGGCGAGTACATAAAACAAAGTATCGGTATTCGGTATCGGCGAGTACATGAAACAAAGTATCGGTATTCGGTATGGGCGAGTACATGAAACAAAGTATCGGTATTCGGTATGGGCGAGTACATGAAACAAAGTATCGGTATTCGGTATGGGCGAGTACATGAAACAAAGTATCGGTATTCGGTATGGGCGAGTACATGAAACAAAGTATCGGTATTCGGTATCGGCGAGTACATGAAACAAAGTATCGGTATTCGGTATCGGCGAGTACATGAAACAAAGTATCGGTATTCGGTATGGGCGAGTACATGAAACAAAGTATCGGTATTCGGTATCGGCGAGTACATGAAACAAAGTATCGGTATTCGGTATGGGCGAGTACATGAAACAAAGTATCGGTATTCGGTATCGGCGAGTACATGAAACAAAGTATCGGTACTTGTACTCGGGACAAATTCTGATTCAGTTTTGCCATTTTGCAAAAATCCTTCGGTCTTCCTGAGAACATTTGAGTTTTTTTTTTTAGGCAAGCGCGGCGTAAACTCCCGGAATTGGTCGCGGGGAACGTTATCGCCGGAATGGATTTCATTGAGTGTTGGAAAACGTTGTATCTTTGCTCCTTTCCCTTCAGTGCGGGGCCTTCAAACAGTTAACATGATGTACGTGTCACCGCTCCTTCCCGAGCCTCTAGATTGCCAGCTTATGGCATTAGGCCGGCTTAGAGCCCTGATCCCTTCCTCTCCACACTTGGGCCGAATTGCTTTAAGAGGCAGTAAGGGGGCTTTGTGGCAACACCTGCCCGACTAAGTCCCAGATTTACTGCCTGCATTGTCTGAGGGGATGGCCGGGGGGGCCGCGGCGTTATCTGATAGAACGGGCGGCGGGAGAACGTTTATCCGCTGATAAAACTGCCTCGTAAATCGCTTTCCACTGACCATCGCACTAAAATCTGCTGATAGGTGACAGGGGACCTTGGCGGGTGACAACCCCCCCCCCCCCCCTCCCCGGGAGATCGCACTCTCTGCTGTCTCTTTTTTCCAGATAATTAGAGCGTTTCCAGACCACAGAAGATTTTTGTGTTGGGTTTATAAACATGGAGGAATTTTTTTTTTTTTCCCAAAGCTTGGGAGATTCCTTCAGAACATTTCCTGAGAATTCTCAGAACACCTGTGAAATACCCGTATTTATCGCCATATAACACGCACAGGCGTATAACACGCACCTTCATTTTAAGAGGGAAGTTTCTGGGGAAAAAAATGACATTTTAAATAAAGAACTTTGAAGCAAAATAATGGTCAGTGCCCAACAATGCAGCCTGATCAATGCCCATCTGTAGCCTCACAATTGCCCATCAATGCAGCTTAATCAATGCCCATCAATGCAGCTTGATCAATGCCCATCCGTAGCCTCACAATTGCTCATCAATGCAGCCTGATCAATGCCCATCTGTAGCCTCAAAATTGCCCATCAATGCAGCTTAATCAATGCCCATCAATGCAGCTTGATCAATGCCCATCCGTAGCCTCACAATTGCCCATCAATGCAGCTTGATCAATGCCCATCCGTAGCCTCACAATTGCCCATCAATGCAGCTTGATCAATGCCCATCAATGCAGCTTGATCAATGCCCATCCGTAGCCTCTCAATTGCCCATCAATGCAGCTTGATCAATGCCCATCAATGCAGCTTGATCAATGCCCATCCGTAGCCTCTCAATTGCCCATCAATGCAGCTTGATCAATGCCCATCCGTAGCCTCACAATTGCTCATCAATGCAGCCTGATCAATGCCCATCTGCAGCCTCAAAATTGCCCATGATTGCAGCCTGATCAATGCCCATCTGCAGCCTCAAAATTGCCCATGATTGCAGCCTGATCAATGCCCATCTGCAGCCTCAAAATTGCCCATGATTGCAGCCTGATCAATGCCCATCTGCAGCTTCACAATTGCCCATCAATGCAGCTTGATCAATGCCCATCGGTAGCCTCAAAATTGCCCATCAATGCCCATCCGTAGCCTCAAAATTGCCCATCAATGCAGCTTGATCAATGCCCATCTGCAGCTTCACAATTGCCCATCAATGCAGCTTTATCAGTGCCCATCTGCAGCTTCACAATTGCCCATCAATGCAGCTTGATCAATGCCCATCGGTAGCCTCAAAATTGCCCAGCAATGTAGCTTGATCAATGCCCATCTGCAGCCTCAAAATTGCCCATCAGTGCAGCTTGATCAATGCCCATCAGTAGCCTCACAATTGCCCATCAATGCAGCTTGAATAATGTCCATCTGCAGCCTTCACATTGCCCATCAAGGCAGCTTGATCAGTGCCCATCTGCAGCCTTTAAAATTGCTCATCATTGAAGCTTGATTAATGCCCATCATCAGCCTCAAAATTTCCCATCAATGCAGCCTGATCAATGCCCACCTGCAGCTTCACAGTTGCCCATCTGCAGCCTCCACATTGCTCATCAATACTAATATGGGTGTCATTGAAAGGAATTTTGTCCTATTAGTGGTGTCATTGGGAAAAATTGTGTCCCGTCGTTGGGAGAAACTGCCCCATCATTGGTGTAAATTTTGGGAATTGTGGCCCATTTTTGGTGTGTTTGGGAGAATTTGTTTCTCATTATTGCTGGGGGGGTTACTACTGAGTGGGCCATCAGCAGCGCTGGAGGTACTAATAAGCCGGGGATCTGCTGAGCGAGGGTGCTAATAAGCTGTGGATCTGCTGAGCGAGGGTATTAATAAGCTGGGGATCCGCTAAGCGAGTTTACTAATAAGCCGGGGATCTGCTGAGCGAGTGTACTAATAAGCTGGGGATCTGCTGAGCGAGGGTACTAATAAGCTGGGGATCTGCTGAGCGAGGGTACTAATAAGCCGGAGATCTGCTGAGCGAGGGTACTAAAAAGCTGGTGATCTGCTGAGTGAGGGTACTAATAAGCCGGGGATCTGCTGAACGAGGGTACTAATAAGCCGGGGATCTGCTGAGCGAGGGTACTAATAAGCTGGGGATCTGCTGAGCGAGGGTACTTATAAGCTGGGGATCTGCTGTACGAGGGTACTAATAAGCCGGGGATCTGCTGAGCGAGGGTACTAATAACCTGGGGATCTGCTGAGCGAGGGTACTTATAAGCTGGGGATCTGCTGAACGAGGGTACTAATAAGCTGCGGATCTGCTGAATGAAGGTACTGATAAGCTGGGGATCTGCTGAACGAGGGTACTAATAAGCTGCGGATCTGCTGAATGAAGGTAGTATTAAGCTGGGGATCTGCTGAACGAGGGTACTAATAAGCTGGGGATCTGCTGAGCGAGGATACCAATAAGCTGGGGATCTGCTGAGTGAGGGTACTAATGAGCTGGGGATCTGCTGAGCAAGGGCACTAATAAACCAGGGAGTTTTGCTGAGCGAGGGTACTAATAAGCTGGTGATCTGCTGAGTGAGGGCACTAATAAGCTGGGGATCTGCTGAGCGAGGGTACTAATAAGCTGGGGATATGCTGAACGAGGGTACTAATAAGCTGGGGATCTGCTGAACGAGGGTACTAATAAGCCGGGGATCTGCTGAGCGAGGGTACTAATAAGCTGGGGATCTGCTGAGCGAGGGTACTTATAAGCTGGGGATCTGCTGAATGAGGGTACTAATAAGCCGGGGATCTGCTGAGCGAGGGTACTTATAAGCTGGGGATCTGCTGTACGAGGGTACTAATAAGCCGGGGATCTGCTGAGCGAGGGTACTAATAACCTGGGGATCTGCTGAGCGAGGGTACTTATAAGCTGGGGATCTGCTGAACGAGGGTACTAATAAGCTGCGGATCTGCTGAATGAAGGTACTGATAAGCTGGGGATCTGCTGAACGAGGGTACTAATAAGCTGCGGATCTGCTGAATGAAGGTAGTATTAAGCTGGGGATCTGCTGAACGAGGGTACTAATAAGCTGGGGATCTGCTGAGCGAGGATACCAATAAGCTGGGGATCTGCTGAGTGAGGGTACTAATGAGCTGGGGATCTGCTGAGCAAGGGCACTAATAAACCAGGGAGTTTTGCTGAGCGAGGGTACTAATAAGCTGGTGATCTGCTGAGTGAGGGCACTAATAAGCTGGGGATCTGCTGAGCGAGGGTACTAATAAGCTGGGGATATGCTGAACGAGGGTACTAATAAGCTGGGGATCTGCTGAACGAGGGTACTAATAAGCCGGGGATCTGCTGAGCGAGGGTACTAATAAGCTGGGGATCTGCTGAGCGAGGGTACTTATAAGCTGGGGATCTGCTGAACGAGGGTACTAATAAGCCGGGGATCTGCTGAGCGAGGGTACTTATAAGCTGGGGATCTGCTGAACGAGGGTACTAATAAGCTTGGGATCTGCTGAACGAGGGTACTAATAAGCTGCGGATTTGCTGAATGAAGGTACTGATAAGCTGGGGATCTGCTGAACGAGGGTACTAATAAGCTGGGGATCTGCTGAGCGAGGATACCAATAAGCTGGGGATCTTCTGAGCGAGGGTACTAATGAGCTGGGGATCTGCTGAGCAGGGGCACTAATAAACCAGGGAGTTTTGCTGAGCGAGGGTACTAATAAGCTGGGGATCTGCTGAGCGAGGGTACTAATAAGCTGCGGATATGCTGAGCGAGGGTACTAATAAGCTGGGGATCTGCTGAACGAGGGTACTAATAAGCTGGGGATCTGCTGAACGAGGGTACTAATAAGCTGCGGATCTGCTGAATGAAGGTACTAATAAGCCGGGGATCTGCTGAGCGAGGGTACTAATAAGCTGGGGATCTGCTGAACGAGGGTACTAATAAGCCGGGGATCTGCTGAGCGAGGGTACTAATAAGCTGGGGATCTGCTGAGCGAGGGTACTTATAAGCTGGGGATCTGCTGAACGAGGGTACTAATAAGCCGGGGATCTGCTGAGCAAGGGTACTAATAAGCTGGGGATCTGCTGAGCGAGGGTACTTATAAGCTGGGGATCTGCTGAACGAGGGTACTAATAAGCTGCGGATCTGCTGAATGAAGGTACTGATAAGCTGGGGATCTGCTGAACGAGGATACCAATAAGCTGGGGATCTGCTGAGCGAGGGTACTAATGAGCTGGGGATCTGCTGAGCAAGGGCACTAGTAAACCAGGGAGTTTTGCTGAGCGAAGGTACTAATAAGCTGGGGATCTGCTGAGCGAGGGTACTAATAAGCTGGGGTTCTGCTGAGCAAGGGTACTAATAAGCTGGGGATCTGCTGAGCGAGGGTACCAATAAACTGGGGATCTGCTGAGCAGGGGCACTAATAAACCAGGGAGTTTTGCTGAGCGAAGGGTACTAATAAGCTGCGGATCTGCTGAGCGAGGGTACTAATAAGCTGGGGATCTGCTGAGCGAGGGTACTAATAAGCTGCGGATCTGCTGAATGAAGGTACTATTAAGCTGGGGATCTGCTGAACGAGGGTACTAATAAGCTGGGGATCTGCTGAGCGAGGATACCAATAAGCTGGGGATCTGCTGAGTGAGGGTACTAATGAGCTGGGGATCTGCTGAGCAAGGGCACTAATAAACCAGGGAGTTTTGCTGAGCGAGGGTACTAATAAGCTGGTGATCTGCTGAGTGAGGGCACTAATAAGCTGGGGATCTGCTGAGCGAGGGTACTAATAAGCTGGGGATATGCTGAACGAGGGTACTAATAAGCTGGGGATCTGCTGAACGAGGGTACTAATAAGCCGGGGATCTGCTGAGCGAGGGTACTAATAAGCTGGGGATCTGCTGAGCGAGGGTACTTATAAGCTGGGGATCTGCTGAACGAGGGTACTAATAAGCTTGGGATCTGCTGAACGAGGGTACTAATAAGCTGCGGATTTGCTGAATGAAGGTACTGATAAGCTGGGGATCTGCTGAACGAGGGTACTAATAAGCTGCGGATTTGCTGAATGAAGGTACTAATAAGCTGGGGATCTGCTGAGCGAGGATACCAATAAGCTGGGGATCTGCTGAGCGAGGGTACTAATGAGCTGGGGATCTGCTGAGCAGGGGCACTAATAAACCAGGGAGTTTTGCTGAGCGAGGGTACTAATAAGCTGGGGATCTGCTGAGCGAGGGTACTAATAAGCTGCGGATCTGCTGAGCGAGGGTACTAATAAGCTGGGGATCTGCTGAACGAGGGTACTAATAAGCTGGGGATCTGCTGAACGAGGGTACTAATAAGCTGCGGATCTGCTGAATGAAGGTACTAATAAGCCGGGGATCTGCTGAGCGAGGGCACTAATAAGCTGCGGATCTGCTGAGCGAGGGTACTAATAAGCTGGGGATCTGCTGAGCGAGGGTACTAATAAGCTGCAGATCTGCTGAGCGAGGGTACTAATGAGGCAGGGGTCTGCTGAGCGAGGGTACTTATAAGCTGGGGATCTGCTGAATGAGGGTACTAATAAGCCGGGGATCTGCTGAGCGAGGGTACTAATAAGCTGGGGATCTGCTGAGCGAGGGTACTTATAAGCTGGGGATCTGCTGAACGAGGGTACTAATAAGCTGCGGATCTGCTGAATGAAGGTACTGATAAGCTGGGGATCTGCTGAACGAGGATACCAATAAGCTGGGGATCTGCTGAGCGAGGGTACTAATGAGCTGGGGATCTGCTGAGCAAGGGCACTAGTAAACCAGGGAGTTTTGCTGAGCGAAGGTACTAATAAGCTGGGGATCTGCTGAATGAAGGTACTGATAAGCCGGGGATCCGCTGAACGAGGGTACCAATAAGCTGGGGATCCGCTGAACGAGGATACCAATAAGCTGGGGATCTGCTGAGCGAGGGTACTAATGAGCTGGGGATCTGCTGAGCAAGGGTACTAATAAGCTGGGGTTCTGCTGAGCAAGGGTACTAAAAAGCTGGGGATCTGCTGAGCGAGGGTACTAAAAAGCTGGGGATCTGCTGAGCGAGGGTACTAAAAAGCTGGGGATCTGCTGAGCGAGGGTACTAATAAGCTGCAGATCTGCTGAGCGAGGGTACTAATGAGGCAGGGGTCTGCTGAGCGAGGGTACTTATAAGCTGGGGATCTGCTGAATGAGGGTACTTATAAGCCGGGGGTCTGCTGAGCGAGGGTACTAATGAGCTGGGGATCTGCTGAGCAAGGGCACTAGTAAACCAGGGAGTTTTGCTGAGCGAAGGTACTAATAAGCTGGGGATCTGCTGAATGAAGGTACTGATAAGCTGGGGATCCGCTGAACGAGGGTACCAATAAGCTGGGATCCGCTGAACGAGGATACCAATAAGCTGGGGATCTGCTGAGCGAGGGTACTAATGAGCTGGGGATCTGCTGAGCAAGGGTACTAATAAGCTGGGGTTCTGCTGAGCAAGGGTACTAAAAAGCTGGGGATCTGCTGAGCGAGGGTACTAAAAAGCTGGGGATCTGCTGAGCGAGGGTACTAAAAAGCTGGGGATCTGCTGAGCGAGGGTACTAATAAGCTGCAGATCTGCTGAGCGAGGGTACTAATGAGGCAGGGGTCTGCTGAGCGAGGGTACTTATAAGCTGGGGATCTGCTGAATGAGGGTACTTATAAGCCGGGGGTCTGCTGAGCGAGGGTACTAATGAGCTGGGGATCTGCTGAGCAAGGGCACTAGTAAACCAGGGAGTTTTGCTGAGCGAAGGTACTAATAAGCTGGGGATCTGCTGAATGAAGGTACTGATAAGCTGGGGATCCGCTGAACGAGGGTACCAATAAGCTGGGGATCCGCTGAACGAGGATACCAATAAGCTGGGGATCTGCTGAGCGAGGGTACTAATGAGCTGGGGATCTGCTGAGCAAGGGTACTAATAAGCTGGGGTTCTGCTGAGCAAGGGTACTAAAAAGCTGGGGATCTGCTGAGCGAGGGTACTAAAAAGCTGGAGATCTGCTGAGCGAGGGTACTAAAAAGCTGGGGATCTGCTGAGCGAGGGTACTAATAAGCTGCAGATCTGCTGAGCGAGGGTACTAATGAGGCAGGGGTCTGCTGAGCGAGGGTACTAATAAGCTGCAGATCTGCTGAGCGAGGGTACTAATGAGGCAGGGGTCTGCTGAGCGAGGGTACTAATGAGGCAGGGGTCTGCTGAGCGAGGGTACTTATAAGCCGGGGGTCTGCTGAGCGAGGGTACTAATGAGGCAGGGGTCTGCTGAGCGAGGGTACCAACGAGTTGGGCTTCTACTGGGTGTGAATGAGCCGTAACTGTAGACTGTTGCAGCCGGTCTGGTTTAGGTTTTTGTTCTCTGCCCCACCACACTACAAGGAACTGTAGATCCGTGGGGGGGGGGGGGGGGTTTGTAGGCAACATGTGAACTCTTCATACATCACCTGTCCTATTACGGTTTCATTTGTACGAACTCTCATAAGCCTCGAACTGCAATTCCTCCTGATCTGGAAAGGTTAACGCCAATTACGCCGCGTTTCTGAGTCGGCTTCTTAGGCCATGAAGTCAGCTGTGCCGCGGCACTGACACTTCGCTCTCCTCCTCCTCCACCTCCACCATTACGTCTGCTCTCCTCATTAATGTAAACCACGGCAGTGTAACCGCGGGTCGGTGACCTTGTGGATTCCATATCACAGCTCCTCTGCTACCTGTCCAAACCCGGGAACTTCCTTGGTTCGGAGCCAGGAGACGCGTTCGGGGGGTCAGTTACACCCCATAACTCCCGCTCGTAAAATAACACTCTACTTAGGGACTCCAGTTGTTGTAGAGTTTTTTTTTTTTAACCTTAATAAGCGTATTCAAGAGAAGCCGCCATGTTCCTCGCTCCTCGTCTTCTTCTTGCCTCAGGACGTTGGGCAGAAGTAGAGATCTATTTGGTGCTATGAGGTGTAGGTAGGACTTAGTCCCGAGTCTCTTTCTTTGTCTGTTGGTGGCCTTTCATGGACCAGCCGCCCTCCAAGTCGTAATCCCTGGTGGCCTGCAGGAGACCCTGGGAAAAGAGGAAATGTTGCCTATTTCTCCGCGGTGTCACAAGCCGGGAGATGATGCCGGTTCACAGTAGTCTGGCAAAGGGGTGTCTAGAAATTAGGAGCTTATTTTATTTATTTATTACAGGCGCTTACTGTTGGGTTGCACTGATTACCGAAGCTAGGATCGGTATCGATACCTGCTTAATCCAATAACTGGACAGTCAGGGATGATCGGTGCGGCGGGGTGAGGGGAGTTACAAGCACCGATTGCCCTGCATAGACTTCAATAACGCAGATGACAGCCGCTTCTCCCGCCCCCCTCCCCCTTGGCTTTTAGCTGCTTTGTTGAAATCTATACAGGGAGACCGGTGATTGTATCCCCCCCCCCCAATGCTGCATCGATCGTCCCTGACTGTCCCCCACATCCTCCATGCTCCGGTTCCAATCCTTCCCCCTTCCGTGCTCCTCGATCCCCCCACATCCTCCTCCGTCCCCCTCCATGCTCTGATCCCCATCCATGCTCTGCCCCCCCCCCCCATCCTCCTTCGTGCTCCTCTGTCCCCCTGTCCCCCTCCATGCTCCAGTCTGTCTCCGTGCTGCTCAGTTCTCCTCTTTGCTCCTCCGTCCCCCTCTATGCTTCGCTTCCCCCTCTGTGCTTCTTGCCCCCTCTCCGTGCTCCTCGATCCCCCTCCATGCTCCTTGGTCCACCTGCATGCTCCGGTCCCCCTCTGTGCTCCTCTGTCCCCCTCTGTGCTCCTCTGTCCCCCTCTGTGCTCCTCCGTCCCCCTCTGTGCTCCTCCGTCCCCCTCCGTGCTCCTCCGTCCCCCTCCATCCCCCTCTATGCTCTGGTTCTCCTCTGTGCTCCTCCGTCCCCCTCCATCCCCCTCTATGCTCTGGTTCTCCTCTGTGCTCCTCCGTCCCCCTCCATCCCCCTCTATGCTCTGGTTCTCCTCTGTGCTCCTCTGTCCCCCTCCATGCTTCTTGGTCCCTCTTCGTGATCCTCGGTCCGTCTCTGTGCTTCTTGATCCCACTCCGTGCTCCTCCGCCCCCCGCTATGCTCCAGTCCCCCTCCGTCCACCTTGGTCCCTCTCAGTGCTCCTCGGTCCCCTCCATGCTCCTTGATCCTTCTCCGTGCTCCTTGATCCTTCTCCGCGCTCCTGGATCCTTCTCCGCGCTCCTTGATCCTTCTCCGTGCTCCTCGGTCCCTCTCCGTGCTTCTTGGTCCCTCTCCGTGCTTCTTGGTCCCTCTCCGTGCTTCTTGGTCCCTCTCCGTGCTTTTTGGTCCCTCTCCGTGCTCCTCAGTGCCCCTCCGTGCACCAGTTCCCCTCTGTGCTCCTCAGTCCCTCTCCGTGTTCCTCGTTCTCTTTCCCTGCTTCCAAATCCCCCTCTGTGCTCCTTAGACCGCTGTCCATGCTCTGGTTCCCCTCCATCTTTTGGTCCCCCTCTGTGCTCCTCAGTCCCCTTCTGTGCTCCTCGGTCCCCCTATGTGCTACTCTGTCCCCCTTTGTGCTCCTCGGTCCCCCTCCGTGCTCCAGTTCCCCTCCGTGCTCCTCGGTTCCTCTCCATGTTCCTCTGTCCCTCTTCGTGTTCCTCTGTCCCTCTTCGTGTTCCTCTGTCCCTCTCCGTGTTCCTCGGTCCCTCTCCGAGCTCCTCGGTTCCTCTCCGTGCTCCTTGGTATCCTTCTGTGCTCCTCGGTTTCCTTCCCTGCTTCTAGGTCCCCCTTTGTGCCTCTCGGTCCCCCTCTGTCTTCAATCTGTCATGAGAAACCCACGCAGGCACAGGGAGAACATGCAAACTCCAGGCAGGTAGTGCTGTGGTTGAGATTCAAAGCGGCACCCCCTGATGCCGATAGGTGGAAGTGCTAACCACTTAGCTATTGTGCTGCCCCTAAAATATATAATCGTTATATTATGCTTTACATTGGCTGATTTATTATTATTTTTTATTTATTTTTTGCTGGTGTTCCATTTAAATGTTGTGAATCCAATTCAGGTGTCATATCTTCTTTCGGATTGGCCCGGTAGTGACACGTCCTAGCATTGCCCGTGACGGGCTCTGTCGGGGTAAATTTGTAGCTGCCAGCTGGTGCTTTCCGGAGTGAGAAGCATTCTTCATCCTTTATCAGAAATTTTCCATGACAAATAGTTTGTGTGATTAAGAAATGATTTGCTTCTGTCATTCAAAAAGGAAGATTTCCCATAATAGCAAAGCGGCGGTCTGTATTGTAAATCTCAATAGATCGGCGACCTGCGACCCCGACACACGTCTTCAATTCTCTAATAACAGAACCGTGTGTCTGAATATTCCCCTTAGGTAATGATATACAGGAGTGGTTGGATGTGTTAGTGGTGGGATCTGCCCATCTTAAGGCATTTGTTTGCCACAGCTTCACAAAGCATGGTTCCCATCAGGCAGTGAAGAAAAATAAGGGAATCATGCTTCATATTCTTCCAGCATTGACTTATTGGGGAATCCATAGTGACTGGAAAGTTTAAGGCACCCCGTTGCTTTGCTGCCAAGGAACCTCAGATGGTTCCCTTTGACCAGTTTGGTGTGGAGGAACCCAAGTGTCCTTCACAGAGTCCTGACCTCAACCCTACTGAACATCTTTGGACCTCAACCCTACTGAACATCTTTGGACCTCAACCCTACTGAACATCTTTGGACCTCAACCCTACTGAACATCTTTGGACCTCAACCCTACTGAACATCTTTGGACCTCAACCCTACTGAACATCTTTGGACCTCAACCCTACTGAACATCTTTGGACCTCAACCCTACTGAACATCTTTGGACCTCAACCCTACTGAACATCTTTGGACCTCAACCCTACTGAACATCTTTGGACCTCAACCCTACTGAACATCTTTGGACCTCAACCCTACTGAACATCTTTGGACCTCAACCCTACTGAAGAACTTTGGACCTCAACCCTACTGAAGAACTTTGGACCTCAACCCTACTGAACATCTTCGGACCTCAACACTACTGTACATTTTCGGACCTCAACCCTACTGAACATCTTCTGACCTCAATCCTACTGAACATCTTCGGACCTCAACCTTACTGAACATCTTCGGACCTCAACCCTACTGAACATCTTCGGACCTCAACTCTACTATACATCTACAGCCTCAGAAACATTGGATGCCATAAATGCAGCCCTACTACAGTCAGCCGACTTAGTAGCACCGAAACGCAAAACCCGCATCCAGAAAAACAAGTCCGGCTGGTTCAACAACCAGCTGTCACTACTGAAGCAAGAGCGCAGAAGGGCGGAAGCCGCCTGGAAAAGAAGTGCTTCAGAGGAGAACCTCATCATCTACAAGGAAATAACAAGAAAATACTATAAAGAAATCTTCAAAGCCAAGAAACATCATTTTTCTGTGGCTATCAACAGCGCTTTAAATCGCCCCCGTGAACTCTTCAAGCTGGTCACTCAGACCATGAATCCAGGTTGCCTGGAAGCCCCCAATTCAGATACCCAAGAATTTTGCGATGAACTATCGGATTTCTTCATCAATAAAATTGAGGGAATCCGGGAAAGCATTCGGCAAAACAATACTCCCCTCAACCCCCCACCCCCCAATCAACCACATAACATTCACAGAAACCATCGACAATCAACAATGTTCACTCTGGAACCCATCTCCATCAATGCCACTAAAAATATCATCGGTACTTTGCGAAACAGCACAGCGCCTAATGATATTATCCCCACTAAACTGCTGAAGGAATGTGCCGACATCTTGGCACCACCTATCACGCAGCTTATAAATCAGTCATTTAAGGAAGGCATAGTGCCCTCCCTGCTGAAAGAGGGCACAATCCAGCCCATCTTGAAAAAGCCTACCCTGGATCCCAAGGACCCAACTCACCGCCGTCCCATAACAGGCCTTCACGTTCTCTCCAAGGTAATGGAAAAAGTAGTGGTACAACAGCTGCAACAGCATCTAGATACCCATAATCTACTTGATCCATTTCAATCAGGCTTCCGTCCCGGACACGGAACGGAAACAGCATTACTCAAAATATGGGACGACGCTCTCGAGGCCGCAGACGAAGGAGAATCCTCTCTCCTGGTTCTGCTGGACCTAAGCGCAGCCTTTGACACTGTAGACCACAAACTATTACTGACTCGGCTGGCTGAGGTAGCCGGAGTCGCAGAAGGTGATCTACCTTGGTTTTCCTCCTTTTTGGAAAACCGATCACAAACAGTGAAATTGGGACCTTTCACTTCTGAAAAACGCACAGTGTCATGTGGAGTCCCTCAAGGATCCCCTTTGTCACCGGTGCTCTTCAACATCTATCTTCGCCCTCTCTTCGAAATTATCAGTAGCCAAGAACTACTTTATCACTCATATGCAGACGACACGCAACTGTATTTTCGCATCTGCAACAAAAAGGATCATCATCTCAGTTTAGAGAAATGTCTCTCTTTGATAGAAAACTGGATGACTAAGAGTTATCTTAAACTCAACAGTTCCAAAACAGAACTTCTTCTGTTTCACGTCAGTCGTAAGAGTCAACTGGAAAAAACCTGGATACCCCCGCCCATTCTGGGCCAAATCATCACCCCTAGCTCCAAAGTCAAGAGTCTCGGTGTCATCTTCGACACCTACATGACTATGGACGCACAAATAGGGTCAGTAGTCAGCAGGTCTCACCATCTGCTGCGCCTACTACGCAGACTTATTCCATTTATTCCCAAAGAAGACGTAGCAGTCGTGGTGGGAACAATTGTAAACTCCAGATTGGACTATGCAAATGCGCTTTACCTCGGACTCCCAAAGTACCAAATCGCTCGTCTGCAAGTCGTTCAAAATACGCCGCCAGACTTGTGACTGGGAAAAAACGCTGGGAATCAATCTCACCTTCTCTGAGATCCCTTCACTGGTTGCCAGTAAAGGACAGAATTGCTTTCAAAGCACTCTGTCTGACACATAAGTGCATCCATGGGAAGGCTCCGCAATATCTATGCGAAAAGATAGAAGCCCACAATTCCAATCGCGTTCTGCGATCCACCGACCAAAATCTGGTCAAGGTACCCAAAGCCAGATACAAGTCCAAAGGAGAAAGAAGGTTTGCTGTCCAAGGTCCCAGACTATAGAACGCTTTACCAACCAGCATTCGGTTGGAGGAAAACCACCTGACCTTCAGAAGACAGATTAAAACTCTGCTCTTTTGATGTCAAGAGAGACAGGAACAACAAGCGCCCAGAGGCGATTTGGTTCGCATGTGCCGCGCTATATAAGTTTTTCATTCATTCATTCATTCAACATCTTTGCACCTCAACCCTACTGAACATCTTTGGACCTCAACCCTACTGAACATCTTTGGACCTCAACCCTACTGAACATCTTTGGACCTGTCCTCCACCCTACTGAATAACTTTGGACCTCAACCCTACTGAACATCCTTGGACCTTAACCCTACTGAACATCTTTGTACCGATCCTTTTTTTCATGTACTCGCCGATACTGAATATCAATACTTTTTTTTAAATGTGTCCCCAAATGCAGCCATGCCCCCCCCACAAATGCAGCCATGTCCCCCCACATATGCAGCCATGTCCCTCCACATATGCTGCCCTGTCCCCCCACATATGCAGCCATGTCCCCCACATATATGCAGCCATGTCCCCCAAACATATGCAGCCATGTCCCCCCACATATGCAGCCATGTCCCCCAAACATATGCAGCCATGTCCCCCAAACATATGCAGCCATGTCCCCCAAACATATGCAGCCATGTCCCCCAAACATATGCAGCCATGTCCTCCACATATGCAGCCATGTCCCCCCACATATGCAGCCATGTCCCCCCACATATATGCAGCCATGTCCCCCACATATATGCAGCCATGTCCCCCACATATATGCAGCCATGTCCCCCCACATATATGCAGCCATGTCCCCCCACATATATGCAGCCATGCCCCCCCACATATATGCAGCCATGTCCCCCCACATATTGCAGCCATGTCCCCCCACATATTGCAGCCATGTCCCCCCACATATATTGCAGCCATGTCCCCCCACATATATCCAGCCATGTCCCCCCACATATATCCAGCCATGTCCCCCCACATATATCCAGCCATGTCCCCCCATACCTAATGAGGAGGATGATGATGCCGCCGGCGGGGGGGGGGGGAGTATTCTATTCAGGCATCGGGGGTATTTGCGGGAGTACTCCCGTAAATACTGGTATCGGTATCGGGACAACCCTAGCGTAGAGGAAAGGATTCTTCCGGGACCAGTCTAGCAGCATGGCGGATCAGATGGGCAAACCCGCCCCCCCCGCAGGCAGTTAACCCTTTTGGTGTAAGCTCAGCCCCACTGCAAAGGGAAAATGTCCACGTTTCCCACAGTTGAGGGAAAATTTTAAAGTTTCCCAGAGTTGGGCTTTAAAGGTAACGGTTGTCGATATCCTCCACCTTCATTGGACAAGTCATTGGCTGTGTGTAGCGACGGATCGAACTTATGAAGGTTATTGACGGCCCGTTTATATAAGCAGATATATATATATATTATTATAGGTTTATTGCCTCGGCTTGTTTAGGTAGCAAACAGTTTAAAAAAAAGCCAGCGCTGTGCCGCTGCAGACATCCGCGAGGCGCGCAGATGTTTGACCATAAATTTTTTAGAGAAGATCTGAAATCTGTCCATAAAACGGCGCGATAAAAACTTCGCCTGACGCAGCCGCATCCCACCGCCAGGTGACCGTTTTCAGATATCGGACTTCTGGGCGCCGACTAAAAAAACCTTCCCGTCCACGGTTCGGCGTAACCCGGCGTTCCCACACCCCGAATCTGCGCTGATTTTTTTTTTTTTTTTGTGCAGCGGCAAAACCTGCTTTCCTTTATGTTCCACATTTAATGACTTAATGAACTGCAAAAGAAAATCCTGGAGCGTCCTCTCTTCTTGTTTTAATTAACATTTCTCCCTGAAAGGTATTTATTACCGTTCCTCGTTAGTCATTAGCGGAAAATAAGTTTGCCCTTAAGTCTGAGTTGTGGAATTCATTCCAATTAATTAAACCTGCATTGTGAGTTAATAAACGAGACTGCGAGGTGGGCGACGGGGGCGGGGGAACGGCGCCGCTGGAGAACCAACCAACTTGGTATGTTTTGCTGAGATGGGCAGGAGATTAATCTTCGACGCGGACTGTAGGGGGGGTCTTCCACCCTGGCCGAGGACGGAGCCCTGCGTCTGGAGCGACCAATCAGATGGGGATGGGGGCTGGCCAGAAGTTGGCTGGTGCAAGAAGCTCCTGATGATGGGCCGCCTTTGGGTTTGGGACCCATCTGAGGTTTCACTGGCCCTCCGTCACGTCACGTTGCTTTTGGGGCCGTTTGGCTATCTCAGGCCAATTTTTATACTTGGCGGAAAGGACTGCCTAGCGCACAGGTGTCAAACACCTGTTTGACACCTGTGAGGGCCATTTCATGTGGCCCTCACACCTCTCCTGCCCTCCTCTGGTCCTATTCCAGACCCTGTACTTTCTGCTTTCAAGCAATGCATCCAGCTTCTTCCAAGCGGCAGCATAAGGAAAGGGCGTGCACTACGATGGAAGGGAGAGTGGGGGACTCAATGTCTGGTCACCTGTGGCCAGGAGACAAATGCACCGCAAGGTAGTGAACCCAATGGCAGACTGCTGCGCACGGACAGGAAAGGCGAACCCAAGATTCCCCAGGGCGCGGAGTCTAAGGTCCAGCAGGTGTTCACCAGAGTGTCACAATCAGGCGTCGGGCTTGAAGGCCAATTGCAATAGCAGTTGCAGAGCAGGTATACAGGCAGTCACTTCTGGCAGATAACACAGGCTCCCTTGAGGTGCGGAATCTAAGTACTAGCTGGTTTTCCCCAGAGCTCCTGATGGTGGAGATGGATTTAGCTGCAAGCTAGTACCAGGTCGCGGTCCTCAAGTTTGCCCCACCAGGGTGTGAGCAAGCCGGGGGTCCAATAGCGCATAAGCAGACAAGGAGGAAACCGTAGCGTGGTCAGGAAACAAGCCAAGGGATCAATCACGAGCGGCTGCAGGCTGGGATCAAGCAGAAGAGCAGTCAAAGAACAGGCCGAGGGTCAAACACAGACGGTAGCAGATTTGAATCGGGCAATAGAGAAGTCCAGGAACAGGCCGAGGGTCAAAGACAGATGGTAGCAGATTGGGATCCGGCAATAGAGAAGTCCAGGAACAGGCCGAGGGTCAAAGACAGATGGTAGCAGATTTGAATCGGGCAATAGAGAAGTCCAGGAACAGGCTGAGGGTCAAAGACAGATGGTAGCAGATTGGGATCAGGCAATAGAGAAGTCCAGGAACAGGCTGAGGGTCAAACACAGATGGTAGCAGATTGGGATCAGGCAATAGAGAAGTCCAGGAACAGGCCGAGGGTCAAACACAGATGGTAGCAGATTGGGATCAGGCAATAGAGAAGTCCAGGAAGAGGCTGAGGGTCAAACACAGATGGTAGCAGATTGGGATCAGGCAATAGAGAAGTCCAGGAAGAGGCCGAGGGTCAAACACAGATGGTAGCAGATTGGGATCAGGCAATAGAGAAGTCCAGGAACAGGCCGAGGGTCAAAGACAGATGGTAGCAGATTGGGATCAGGCGATAGAGAAGTCCAGGAACAGGCCGAGGGTCAAACACAGATGGTAGCAGATTGGGATCAGGCAATAGAGAAGTCCAGGAACAGGCTGAGGGTCAAACACAGATGGTAGCAGATTGGGATCAGGCAATAGAGAAGTCCAGGAACAGGCCGAGGGTCAAACACAGATGGTAGCAGATTGGGATCAGGCAATAGAGAAGTCCAGGAAGAGGCTGAGGGTCAAACACAGATGGTAGCAGATTGGGATCAGGCAATAGAGAAGTCCAGGAAGAGGCCGAGGGTCAAACACAGATGGTAGCAGATTGGGATCAGGCAATAGAGAAGTCCAGGAACAGGCCGAGGGTCAAACTCAGATGGTAGCAGATTGGGATCAGGCGATAGAGAAGTCCAGGAACAGGCCGAGGGTCAAACACAGACGGTAGCAGATTGGGATCTGGCAATAGAGAAGTCCAGGAACAGGCGGAGGGTCAAACACAGATGGTAGCAGATACAATGGCAGCAGAGCAGACAAATCGCAAGGCACTGGCTTAGAAGGCACAATAACCTGGCGATGGGGAAGTGCTGAGACAAGGCTTTTATAGGAAGTTAATGGGAGGAGCTAGGGGTTCAAGGTTCAAGGCAATCAAGACACAAGGCAGGAATGTCCAATGGATCAGATGGGTTTGTCCAGCAGATCAGACAGGAAGCTGTCCAGCATCCCAGATAGCTCAGTGAGAAGGTTCACTGCCAGACACAGCTGAGGTCCCAGGTTTAAGTCCAGGTCCTGACACAGAGCCTCTAGTGGTGAGGATGGCCTTTGCTGCAACTGAACCCAGGTCACGGCCCCTGGGGTCCCCTAGATCATGCTCCGTAGGGAGAGAGGGGAGGCAGCCACTGAGAACACAGGAGATAGTGATGGGTAAGCCGAGGTCAGGGCAAGAGGCAGACGAGGATAACCAGGGGACAGGCCAAAGGTCAGGGTCACAGGCAAACAGGAATAGTCAGAGACAAGCCAAAATCGGTACACAGAAAGGTAAACGTAGCACACGGCAGACAGGAACACAAAGCTAACAAACAAAGTTGTACAGCAAAGCAGACTTGCAGTGCACTAGTTAATATAGACTTCCTGGGATGGCCTGGGGTGGGGCCATACAGGTAGGAGAGGTGATAAAAGGCAGCCAGAAAGAGAGTCAGGCCTCTAATAGACACATGGAGGAGAAGGTAAGCTGCCAGACATTATTGTCCATGACACTCAACTTCTGATGGTGGGGGGGCTCTCGACATCTAATGTAAGGGGAGGGGAAGCACTGGACATCTAATCTTACAGATACAACCGGCCCTTTTGAGGGCAATCATAATGCTGATGCCGCCCACCATGAAATTGAGTTCGACACCAATGGCCTAGTGTATTGCAAACAGCAATGTGTTTCGGGGTTCAGGAGAGGCCCTTTCGTCAGGGGTATTCGTGGTGTTATTCAGTGCATTTTGGGGGGATCAGGAGTGGTACCTTCAGGGATATTGGTGTTATCCAGTGTGTTTCAGGGGTCAGGAGATACCCTTTCATCAGGGGTATTGAGGTGATCCAGTGTGTTTCGGGGGTCAGGAGATACCCTTTCATCAGGGGTATTGAGGTGATCCAGTGTGTTTCGGGGGTCAGGAGATACCCTTTCATCAGGGGTATTGAGGTGATCCAGTGTGTTTCGGGGGTCAGGAGATACCCTTTCATCAGGGGTATTGAGGTGATCCAGTGTGTTTCGGGGGTCAGGAGATACCCTTTCATCAGGGGTATTGGTGTTATCCAGTGTGTTTCGGGGGTCAGGAGATACCCTTTCATCAGGGGTATTGAGGTGATCCAGTGTGTTTCGGGGGTCAGGAGATACCCTTTCATCAGGGGTATTGAGGTGATCCAGTGTGTTTTAGGGGTCAGGAGATAACCTTTCATCAGGGGTATTGAGGTGATCCAGTGTGTTTCGGGGGTCAGAAGATACCCTTTCATCAGGGGTATTGGTGTTATCCAGTGTGTTTCGGGGGTCAGGAGATACCCTTTCATCAGGGGTATTGAGGTGATCCAGTGTGTTTCGGGGGTCAGGAGATACCCTTTCATCAGGGGTATTGAGGTGATCCAGTGTGTTTCGGGGGTCAGGAGCTACTCTTTCATCAGGGGTATTGGTGTTATCCAGTGTGTTTCGGGGGTCAGGAGATACCCTTTCATCAGGGGTATTGAGGTGATCCAGTGTGTTTCAGGGGTCAGGAGATACCCTTTCATCAGGGGTATTGAGGTGATCCAGTGTGTTTCAGGGGTCAGGAGATACCCTTTCATCAGGGGTATTGGTGTTATCCAGTGTGTTTCGGGGGTCAGGAGATACCCTTTCCTCAGGGGTATTGAGGTGATCCAGTGTGTTTCGGGGGTCAGGAGCTACTCTTTCACCAGGGGTATGGGTGTTATCCCATGTGTTTCGGAGGTAAAAAGAGGCCACTTCATCAGGGATATTGGTGGTGTTATCCAGCGTGTTTTGGGGTTAGGAGAACCCCCTTCATCAGGGCATATGTGTTGTTATCCAATATGTTTCAGGGGTAAGATGAGGCCTATATATCAGGGATATTGTAGTTATCCAATGTTTTTTGGGAGTCAGGAGAGGCCCCTTCATCAGGGGTATTGTTGTTATCCAATGTTTTTCGGGAGTCAGGAGAGGCCCCTTCATCAGGAGTATTGTTGTTATGCAATGTTTTTCGGGAGTCAGGAGAGGCCCCTTCATCAGGGGTATTGTTGTCATCCAATGTTTTTCGGGAGTCAGGAGAGGCCCCTTCATCAGGGGTATTGTTGTTATCCAATGTTTTTCGGGAGTCAGTAGAGGCCCCTTCATCAGGGGTATTGTTGTTATCCAATGTTTTTTGGGAGTCAGGAGAGGCCCCTTCATCAGGGGTATTGTTGCCATCCAATGTTTTTCGGGAGTCAGGAGAGGCCCCTTCATCAGGGTTATTGTTGTTATCCAATGCGTATTGAGGATTAGGAAAGGTCCCTTCATTTGGGAGATTTGTTTTATCCAGTGTGTTTCGGGGAGATATGTGTTGTAATCCAGCGTGTTTCAGGGTCAGGAGAGGCCCCTTCATCAGGGATATTGGTGTTATCCAGTGTGTTTTTGGGGTCAGGAGAGGCCCCTTCATCAGGGATATTGGTGTTATCCAGTGTGTTTTGGGGGTCAGGAGAGGCCTATATATCAGGGATATTGGTGTTGTTATCCAATACATTTTTGGGGATCAGGCGAGGCCCCTTCATTTGGGAAATTAGTGTTAGCCCCCAAAACATAACAATAATCTCCCAAATTAAGGGGCCTCTCCTGGCCCCCAAAACACACAGGATAACAACACAAAATCCCTGATGAAGGGGCCTCTCCTGACCCCTGAAACACCCTGAATAACATCAATATCTTTGATATATAAGACGCTCGTGGCCCCCAAAACTGGATCACAACACACATACCCTGATGAAGGGGCCTCTCTTAGCCCCAAAAACACACTGGATAAGAGAGAGGCCCCTTCATCAGAGTATTTGTGTTGTGATCCAATGTGTTTTGGGGGTCAGGAGAGGCCCCTTCATCAAGGATATTGGTGTTGTTATCCAGTGTGTTTTGGGGGTCAGGAGAGGCCCTTTCATCAGGGGTTTTGGTGTGAATGTCCCTCAGTAGCTGGTTTTGACAGTCACCTCACTCATAGCAGTTTTGTGTTGTTTCATAAAATAAGACGTAACGTTTTGGCGTGAAATGAGCCCCACGCCGTGTCTTTGGATTTTTACTAATCCTGGTCCCTTTTTGCTTTTTGTTTTGCAGCTCACAGGAATCATCCAGGAGATGGTGGATGGACAGCCAAACCTCAGCCAGGTTCTGGAGGTGAGTGTTGGGAACGGGGGAGGGGGGGGGGGTTGGCCATATTGGTTGCTAATAATTATGCTGTTGCATCGTCTCTCTCCCCTCCCCCCCTCTCTCCCCCCTCTCTCCCCTCCCCCCTCTCTCTCATTTCTCTCTCTCCCCCTCTCTCTCATTTCTCTCTCTCCCCCTCTCTCTCATTTCTCTCTCTCATCTCTCTCTCTCTCTCTTTCTTCTCTCTCTCTCTCTCTCTCTCTCTCTCTCTCTCTCTCTCTCTCACTCTTTCTCTCCCTCTCTCTCTCTCTCTCTCTCTCTCTCTCTCTCTCTCTCTCTCCCCTCTCCCTCCCCTCTCCCTCTCTCTCATCTCTCCCTCTCTCCTCCTCCTCTCCCCACTTCTTTCTCTCTCCCCACGTATTTCTCTCTCTCTCACTCTCTCCCTCCCTCTCTCTTCCCCCTCTCTCTTCTCCTCTCCCTCTCCCCCCTCTCTCTTCTCCTCTCCCTCTCCCCTCTCTCTCTTCTCTCTCTCCCCTCTCTCTTCTCTCTCTCCCCTCTCCCCCTCTCTCTCTCCCTCTCCCCCCTCTCTCCTCCTCTCTCTTTTCCCCCCCTCTCTCTCCCCCTCTCTCCTCTCTCCCCCTCTCTCCTCTCTCTCCCCCTCTCTCCTCTCTCTCCCGTCTCTCTCCTCTCTCTCCCCGTCTCTCTCCTCTATCTCCCTCTCTCTCTCTCTCTCTCTCTCTCTCTATTCTCTCTCTCCCTCTCCCCCTCTCTCTCTCCCCTCTCCCACCTCTCTCACACCTCTCTCTCCCCCTCTCTCTTCCCCCTCTCTCTCTCTTCTCTCTCCCCCTCCTCTTCTCTCTCTTCTCCCTCTCTCCCCCCTCTCTCTCCCCCTCTCTCCTCTCTCTCTCTTCCACTCTCTCTTCTCTCTCCTCCTTTCTCTTCTCTCTCTCTCCTCCCCCCTCTCTCTCTCTTCTCTCTCTCTCTTTTGGTTTTCACTTTCCGTCTCTGGTGCAGAATTTGTCTTCTCCTTGAATCTCAGATTCCCCCTAGAATCGCGTCTCTGTGATATTCTCCATGGGGGGGCAGCGGGCAGACGTGATGGCCGTACCCCACTCTGCCCCCCCATCCTACGGGGGGATGGTCGCCCATATTGGGTTGCTAATAATTATGCCGTTGCATCGTTTACACTTTCATTGTTACTATCACTGTGTCCTCCCTCTGGGGACGGAGCAGCTGTCTACAGGTCCTCTAGAGATAGGTTACATGTACCTGGTACCTCCCATGCAGGGCCTAGAGATAGGTTACATGTACCTGGTACCTCCCATGCACAGCCCAGAGATAGGTTACATGTACCTGGTACCTCCCATGCAGGGCCTAGAGAGAGGTTACATG
>CM056055.1:227358937-227436437 GCA_029574335.1 Rana kukunoris | reverse complement strand
ACCTAACCACACCGCTC
This sequence comes from Rana kukunoris, assembly GCA_029574335.1. NCBI lineage: Eukaryota > Metazoa > Chordata > Amphibia > Anura > Ranidae > Rana > Rana kukunoris. Next base: position 227,436,420 of record CM056055.1, on the reverse strand, counting down.
TGCCTCCCACATCCCTGCTCACCTAACCACACCGCTCTGCCTCCCACATCCCTGCTCACCTAACCACACCGCTCTGCCTCACACATCCCCGCTCACCTACCCACACCGCTCTGCCTCCCACATCCCTGCTCACCTAACCACACGCTCTGCCTCACACATCCCCGCTCACCTACCCACACCGCTCTGCCTCCCACATCCCCGCCCACCTAACCACACCGCTCTGCCTCCCACATCCCCGCTCACCTAACCACACCGCTCTTCCTCCCACATCCCCGCCCACCTATCCTCACCGCTCTGCCTCCCACATCCCCGCTCACCTAACCACACCGCTCTGCCTCCCACATCCCCGCCCACCTAACCACACCGCTCTGCCTCCCACATCCCCGCTCACCTAACCACACCGCTCTGCCTCCCACATCCCCGCTCACCTAACCACACCGCTCTGCCTCCCACATCCCTGCTCACCTAACCACACCGCTCTGCCTCCCACATCCCTGCTCACCTAACCACACCGCTCTGCCTCCCACATCCCCGCTCACCTACCCACACCGCTCTGCCTCCCACATCCCCGCCCACCTAACCACACCGCTCTGCCTCCCACATCCCCGCCCACCTAACCACAGCGCTCTTCCTCCCACATCCCCGCTCACCTAACCACACCGCTCTGCCTCCCACATCTCCGATCACCTAACCACACCGCTCTGCCTCCCACATCTCCGCCCACCTATCCGCACCGCTCTGCCTCCCACATCCCCGCTCACCTAACCACACCGCTCTGCCTCACACATCCCCGCTCACCTAACCACACTGCTCTGCCTCCACATCCCTGCTCACCTAACCACACCGCTCTGCCTCCCACATCTCCGCCCACCTATCCGCACCGCTCTGCCTCCCACATCCCTGCTCACCTAACCACACCGCTCTGCCTCCCACATCCCCGCTCACCTAACCACACTGCTCTGCCTCCCACATCCCTGCTCACCTAACCACACCGCTCTGCCTCCCACATCCCCGCTCACCTAACCACACAGCTCTGCCTCCCACATCCCCGCCCACCTAACCACACCGCTCTGCCTCACACATCCCCGCCCACCTAACCACACCGCTCTGCCTCCCACATCCCCGGCCACCTACCCACACCGCTCTGCCTCCCACATCCCCGCTCACCTAACCACACAGCTCTGCCTCCCACATCCCAGCCCACCTAACCACACCGCTCTGCCTCCCACATCCCCGCTCACCTAACCACACCGCTCTGCCTCCCACATCCCCCCCACCTAACCACACCGCTCTGCCTCCCACATCCCCGCTCACCTAACCACACCGCTCTGCCTCCCACATCCCTGCTCACCTAACCACACCGCTCTGCCTCCCACATCCCTGCTCACCTAACCACACCGCTCTGCCTCACACATCCCCGCTCACCTACCCACACCGCTCTGCCTCCCACATCCCCGCCCACCTAACCACACCGCTCTGCCTCCCACATCCCCGCTCACCTAACCACACCGCTCTTCCTCCCACATCCCCGCCCACCTATCCGCACCGCTCTGCCTCCCACATCCCCGCTCACCTAACCACACCGCTCTGCCTCCCACATCCCCGCCCACCTAACCACACCGCTCTGCCTCCCACATCCCCGCTCACCTAACCACACCGCTCTGCCTCCCACATCCCCGCTCACCTAACCACACCGCTCTGCCTCCCACATCCCTGCTCACCTAACCACACCGCTCTGCCTCCCACATCCCTGCTCACCTAACCACACCGCTCTGCCTCACACATCCCCGCTCACCTACCCACACCGCTCTGCCTCCCACATCCCCGCCCACCTAACCACACCGCTCTGCCTCCCACATCCCCGCTCACCTAACCACACCGCTCTTCCTCCCACATCCCCGCCCACCTATCCGCACCGCTCTGCCTCCCACATCCCCGCTCACCTAACCACACCGCTCTGCCTCCCACATCCCCGCCCACCTAACCACACCGCTCTGCCTCCCACATCCCCGCCCACCTAACCACACCGCTCTGCCTCCCACATCCCCGCTCACCTACCCACACCGCTCTGCCTCCCACATCCCCGCCCACCTAACCACACCGCTCTGCCTCCCACATCCCCGCCCACCTAACCACAGCGCTCTTCCTCCCACATCCCCGCTCACCTAACCACACCGCTCTGCCTCCCACATCTCCGATCACCTAACCACACCGCTCTGCCTCCCACATCTCCGCCCACCTATCCGCACCGCTCTGCCTCCCACATCCCCGCTCACCTAACCACACCGCTCTGCCTCACACATCCCCGCTCACCTAACCACACTGCTCTGCCTCCCACATCCCTGCTCACCTAACCACACCGCTCTGCCTCCCACATCTCCGCCCACCTATCCGCACCGCTCTGCCTCCCACATCCCTGCTCACCTAACCACACCGCTCTGCCTCCCACATCCCCGCTCACCTAACCACACTGCTCTGCCTCCCACATCCCTGCTCACCTAACCACACCGCTCTGCCTCCCACATCTCCGATCACCTAACCACACCGCTCTGCCTCCCACATCTCCGCCCACCTATCCGCACCGCTCTGCCTCCCACATCCCCGCTCACCTAACCACACCGCTCTGCCTCACACATCCCCGCTCACCTAACCACACCGCTCTGCCTCCCACATCCCCGCCCACCTAACCACAGCGCTCTGCCTCCCACATCCCTGCTCACCTAACCACACCGCTCTGCCTCACACATCCCCGCTCACCTAACCACACTGCTCTGCCTCCCACATCCCTGCTCACCTAACCACACCGCTCTGCCTCCCACATCCCCGCCCACCTAACCACAGCGCTCTTCCTCCCACATCCCCGCTCACCTAACCACACCGCTCTGCCTCCCACATCTCCGATCACCTAACCACAGCGCTCTTCCTCCCACATCCCCGCTCACCTAACCACACCGCTCTGCCTCACACATCCCCGCTCACCTAACCACACCGCTCTGCCTCACACATCCCCGCTCACCTAACCACACCGCTCTGCCTCCCACATCCCCACTCACCTAACCACACCGCTCTTCCTCCCACATCCCCGCTCACCTAACCACGCCGGCATACAAAGTAACAACTCTGTGTAGGCGCCAATCTGGGTCTGAGGTAGTACAGAGCGTTTGGGGTTCAGGTCGGGGAAGAGTTTATTTCCACAGACTCTCTAACAATCTGCTCTTTGATTTCCTGCCGGGCCGTTGGGGCCCCTCCCCTTTGTTATTATCCCGGGAGAAGATTGACAGGACAACCGGAGAGATAACGGGATTAAGCTCCCAAGGAAGTCAAGGCCACATAGTTCTGCAGAGCGTCAGGAACACTTTCAAAGGAAAACAAAGGCGTTAGACACTATTTGATTGAAGAGCGATTTGGGTTTTTCGGGGAGGGGGGGGGTCTCACCGTATTGTGTTGGTCTCACCGTATTGTGTCGGTCACAGTGTATCAACAGCAAATTGTACAAAAAATAAAAAATAAATTAGAAAAAAATAAAATTAGAAAAAAATCAAAATACTGTCACCAGTCAGTGTCCCCGATCACCACCACGCCAGCTATATGATGACGCCGTACTGCACTGGTGACACCGGAAAAAAAATGGTGACAAAAACTTTTTTTTTATTAATTGCTTCTTTATCCAACAAATTGTGACAAAAAAATTACAAATTTTAAAAAAATCACCATGGCCTCTTACTAAACACCTCGGACGGTCATTTGGGGGGGTATTTGTACTATCCTGGCATTTTCGTGGCCCCAAGAAATGGGATCGACCGTCAGTACCTCAGGATTGATCGTTTATCAGACATACACTCTATTACCAAAAGTATTGGGACACCCGCCTTTACATGAACTTTAATGACATCCCAGTCTTATACCCTAACCCCCCCCTCTCCCCCCCCCCCCCCCCCATTCAATTTTTCCATAATTTAGAGTGCTTTGCAGTAGGGTTGTCCCGATACCTATAGGGACCGATACCGAGTATTTGCGGGAGTACTTGTACTCCCGCAAATACCCCCGATGCCTAAATAGAATACTTGCCCGCCACCGCCGTCGTATATTGCAAGGCCGCGGCCGCGTTAATCACCGCGCGGGGAACATTAGAGTCAGGTTTCGTTTGAATAGCTGTTTTCCCCGCCGCGCATAGACACTCCCCCTTGCTCGGGATTGGACGGATCTGTCCAATCCCGAGCAAGGGGGAATGTCTCTATACACAGCGCGGCAGGGAAAACAGCTTATTCAAACGAAAGCTGACTGTAATGTTCCCCGCGCGGTGATTAACGCGGCCGCGGCATCATTTAGGTACGGGGGACATGGCTGCATATATGTGGGGGGACATGGCTGCATATGTGGGGGGACATGGCTGCATATGTGGGGGGACATGGCTGCATATGTGGGGGACATGGCTGCAATATGTTTGGGGACATGGCTGCAATATGTTTGGGGACATGGCTGCAATATGTGGGGGACATGGCTGCATATGTTTGGGGGACATGGCTGCATATGTTTGGGGACACGCTGCATATGTTTGGGGACATGGCTGCATATGTGGGGGACATGGCTGCATATTCGGGGGGACATGGCTGCATATGTGGGGGGACATGGCTGCATATGTGGGGGGACATGGCTGCATATGTGGGGGGACATGGCTGCATATGTGTGGGGACATGGCTGCATATGTGTGGGGACATGGCTGCATTTGTGGGGGGACATGGCTGCATGTGTGGGGGGACATGGCTGCAATATGTGGGGGGACATGGCTGCATATGTGGGGGGACATGGCTGCATATGTGGGGGGACATGGCTGCATATGTGGGGGACATGGCTGCATTTGGGGACACATTTAAAAAAAGTATCGGTATTTGGTATTGGCAAATACATAAAAGTATCGGTATTTGTACTCGGTCCTAAAAAAGTGTTATCGGGACCACCCTACTTTGCAGTACCCACCAGAATTCGGAAATTTCGTTTTGGGTAGAATTTTTGCTTCTAAAGATTTACTATATTTGTTTTCTGTTTTGTTTGTTAAAATAAAAAGATTTACAGTCCGTACTTTTCTTTTGTATCGCCGCAGAGTTTGGCCGCCTTGTCTGCCTCACTTTACTGACTGTGCCGCCGCGTTCTGCGCACTTTGTGAGCAATAAACTGAAGTGCTCTTATTGTTGGTTTTTAATGCAGTTATAAAGCGTCGTCTGCGCTGAATGTTTATCACCCGAATCCCTCATATAATCCGCACATTAGAGGGAGCGCGTCACTTAATTATTCCTTTTTATTTCCGACGTATCCCGACAGAGCGCCGTTCCACTTACCGCGGCATCGCCGCACACGCCGCCGTCAGTGTTGGGTCTTCTACCAGCCTGGAAAAACACCCCTCTGTGGTAGTCATGTAGAGTGGACGTGTGTCCTACCGCCTTGTGTTTATGGAATCTCACCTCCAGTCTGCTCCTGAAACATAGCTCTGACATATACTGCAGTGCTGTACAGAGATCACTGAGCCAATCACATCAGTCTCTGTACAGAGGAGCTTACACTCTAATGTCCCCCCCCCCACAGTCACATCAGTGTCTGTACAGAGGAGCTTACACTCTGATGTCCCCTGATGTGGGGGGGGGGGGGGCATTAGAGTTGCTGTCTCTCCTCCAGTTGCTGTCTCCCCGGTTGCTGTCTCTACTCAGTTGCTGTCTCTTCCCTGGTTGCTGTCTCTTCCCTGTTGCTGTCTCTCCACAGGTTGCTGTCTCTCCTCCAGTTGCTGTCTCTCCTCCAGTTGCTGTCTCTCCTCCAGTTGCTGTCTCTCCCCGGGTTGCTGTCTCTCCCCGGGTTGCTGTCTCTCCCCGGGTTGCTGTCTTTTCCCGGTTGCTGTCTCTACCCAGTTGCTGTCTCTTCCCTGGTTGCTGTCTCTCCCCCGGTTGCTGTCTCCCCGGGTTGCTGTCTCTCCCCGGGTTGCTGTCTCTCCCCGGTTGCTGTCTCTCCCCGGTTGCTGTCTCTTCCCGGTTGCTGACTCTCCCGGGTTGCTGTCTCTCCCCTTGATGCTGTCTCTCCCCGGGTTGCTGTCTCTCCCCGATTGCTGTCTCTCCCCGATTGCTGTCTCTCCCCAGTTGCTGTCTCTCCCCCGGTTGCTGTCTCTCCCCCGGTTGCTGTCTCTCCCCCGGTTGCTGTCTCCCCCCCGGTTGCTGTCTCTCCCCCAGTTGCTGTCTCTCCCCTGTTGCTGTCACTTCCCTGGTTGCTGTCTCTTCCCTGGTTGCTGTCTCTTTCCTGGTTGCTGTCTCTTCCCCGGTTGCTGTCTCTCCCCGGTTGCTGTCTCTCCCCGGTTGCTGTCTCTCCCGGGTTGGTGTCTCTCCCGGGTTGCTGTCTCTCCCCTTGTTGCTGTGTCTCCCCTTGTTGCTGTCTCTCCCCGGGTTGCTGTCTCTCCCCGGTTGCTGTCTCTTCCCCGGTTGCTGTCTCTTCCCCGGTTGCTGTCTCTTCCCCGGTTGCTGTCTCTTCCCCGGTTGCTGTCTCTTCCCCGGTTGCTGTCTCTTCCCCGGTTGCTGTCTCTTCCCCGGTTGCTGTCTCTCCCCCGGTTGCTGTCTCTCCCCCAGTTGCTGTCTCTCCCCCGGTTGCTGTCACGGTACACCCCGGTCTTATACCGGTGATAATAAACCAGAAGCCCAATTATAGGAATATATTTAGACTCGGCAGTGGTGTTCCGGCGCGGTCCCGGCACTCGGTGTGTCTGTTTTCATCGGTGGAGTAGAGAGTGGAGTCGGAATAAAGTTGGAAGTTGTGAAGAATCTCGGAGTCTGTTGTGTCGGTTGGCAGTCAGTGTTGTGAACAGTCACACTCTCTTCTTCCCGCAGGCCAAAAACAAATTAAAGATGGAGAGGGGCTCCTTTGTGGGTTTGGGGGCCCCCGGTGCCGGCGCGCCGCTCTTCATTTACTAGGGATGTAGTTGGTGGAAGTTGGGAAGAAGTGATCGGCGGGTTTTGTACACAGAGAGAGAGAAGACGGATCAGACTAGTTGAAAGCGCCAAGCGGGGAAGATTGAAGAGGTGGGTGCAGCAAAGTGTGTGAAGCGCGAAGACGGTCTCTTTTCTTGCCTCATTCTCTCTTGCAGGCTGCCTCAGGCAGGCTCTGTCTCTCTCTCCGGCAGAATGACAGCAGTGTGACATCAGGAAAATAATTACTAACAAACCCCGGTGATGGCAAACAGCTCCGTTGTCTTCACAAGCATGTCACGGCGCATTAGAGCAGGATGGAGGGAGATTGAAGCAGGCCAGGCGTTCCCGCCCCGCGTGAGGCGCATTCACACCGCGCCATACCTGTCTGGGTGCCGCCGGAGACTCTGCGCTCTACTGTCAGTTCTGAGACGCTTTCCGACGGTATTGATCACACCACCTAACAAGAGGCTTGGCAACCGAGCCGTGGGATTCTGTGTCCGACGAGCCTCAGATCTCCCGCTATACCCGAGGCGAGATCCAGGTGGCTGGCAGTCTGGATTAGAAGGAACTAAACTCGCCAGTGTTTCCAGTATTGGACATTATTATTAAAGTGGACCTGTCTCCCGGACACAATGTTTGGTCTATAAGTTCAGTAGACGTCATTGCTGGTACTTAGTGAGGTTGCTGGTGACCACTGGGTGACTTCAGTAGACGTCATTGCTGGGACCAAGTCATGCTTCTGGTGACCACTGGGTGACTTCTGTAGACGTCATTGCTGGGACCAAGTCATGTTTCTGGTGACCACCGGGTGACGTCCACTAAGTGAGGTTGCTGGTGACTGCTGGGTGACTTCCGTAGATGGCATTGCTGGGACCAGGTCATGTTTCTGGTGACCACTGGGTGACTTCTACAGGGAGTGCAGAATTATTAGGCAAGTTGTATTTTTGAGGATTAATTTTATTATTGAACAACAACCATGTTCTCAATGAACCCAAAAAACTCATTAATATCAAAGCTGAATATTTTTGGAAGTAGTTTTTAGTTTGTTTTTAGTTTTAGCTATTTTAGGGGGATATCTGTGTGTGCAGGTGACTATTACTGTGCATAATTATTAGGCAACTTAACAAAAAACAAATATATACCCATTTCAATTATTTTTTTTTACCAGTGAAACCAATATAACATCTCAACATTCACAAATATACATTTCTGACATTCAAAAACAAAACAAAAACAAATCAGTGACCAATATAGCCACCTTTCTTTGCAAGGACACTCATGCAGCCTGCCATCCATGGATTCTGTCAGTGTTTTGATCTGTTCACCATCAACCACAGCCCCCCAGACACTGTTCAGAGAGGTGTACTGTTTTCCCTCCTTGTAAATCTCACATTTGATGATGGACCACAGGTTCTCAATGGGGTTCAGGTCAGGTGAACAAGGAGGCCATGTCGTTAGTTTTTCTTCTTTTATACCCTTTCTTGCCAGCCACGCTGTGGAGTACTTGGACGCATGTGATGGAGCATTGTCCTGCATGAAAATCATGTTTTTCTTGAAGGATGCAGACTTCTTCCTGTACCACTGCTTGAAGAAGGTGTCTTCCAGAAACTGGCAGTAGGACTGGGAGTTGAGCTTGACTCCATCCTCAACCCCAAAAGGACCTACAAGCTCATCTTTGATGATACCAGCCCAAACCAGTACTCCACCTCCACCTTGCTGGCGTCTGAGTCGGACTGGAGCTCTCTGCCCTTTACCAATCCAGCCACGGGCCCATCCATCTGGCCCATCAAGACTCACTCTCATTTCATCAGTCTATAAAACCTTAGAAAAATCAATCTTGAGATATTTCTTGGCCCAGTCTTGACGTTTCAGCTTGTGTGTCTTGTTCAGTGGTGGTCGTCTTTCAGCCTTTCTTACCTCGGCCATGTCTCTGAGTATTGCACACCTTGTGCTTTTGGGCACTCCAGTGATGTTGCAGCTCTGAAATATGGCCAAACTGGTGGCAAGTGGCATCTTGGCAGCTGCACGCTTGACTTTTCTCAGTTCATGGGCAGTTATTTTGCGCCTTGTTTTTTCCACACGCTTCTTTCGACCCTGTTGACTATTTTGAATAAAACGCTTGATTGTTCGATGATCACGCTTCAGAAGCTTTGCAAGTTTAAGAGTGCTGCATCCCTCTGCTAGATATCTCACTATTTTTGACTTTTCTGAGCCTGTCAAGTCCTTCTTTTGACCCATTTTGCCAAAGGAAAGGAAGTTGCCCAATAATTATGCACACCTGATATAGGGTGTTGATGTCATTAGACCACACCCCTTCTCATTACAGAGATGCACATCACCTAATATGCTTAATTGGTAGTCGGCTTTCGAGCCTATACAGCTTGGAGTAAGACAACATGCATAAAGAGGATGATGTGGTCAAAATACTCATTTGCCTAATAATTCTGCACTCCCTGTAGGGGGGGGGGGGGGCACCAGCCCTCCTGTAGGGGGTTCCAGCACACAGAGGGGCCCAGACAGCAGGAGGGTTGGTGGAGAACAATGCCCTCAGTGTCTCTCATCCAGTTTTCTCCCCCTCTCCCTCCGGCTTTTAGCTGCTGGGTTTATATCAGCAATGACGCCTATAGAAGTCACCCAGTGGTCACCAGCAACCTCACTTAGTGGACGTCTACAGAAGTCATCCGGTGGTCAACAGAAACATGACTTGGTCCCAGCAATGACGTCTACAGAAGTCACCTGGTGGTCATCAGTAACCTCACTTTATACCCGCAATGACGCCTATACAGGGAGTGCAGAATTATTAGGCAAATTAGTATTTTGACCACATCATCCTCTTTATGCATGTTGTCTTACTTCAAGCTGTATAGGTTCGAAAGCCTACTACCAATTAAGCATATTAGGTGATGTGCATCTCTGTAATGAGAAGGGGTGTGGTCTAATGACATCAACACCCTATATCAGGTGTGCATAATTATTAGGCAACTTCCTTTCCTTTGGCAAAATGGGTCAAAAGAAGGACTTGACAGGCTCAGAAAAGTCAAAAATAGTGAGATATCTTGCAGAGGGATGCATCACTCTTAAACTTGCAAAGCTTCTGAAGCGTGATCATCGAACAATCAAGCGTTTCATTCAAAATAGTCAACAGGGTCGCAAGAAGCGTGTGGAAATACCAAGGCGCAAAATAACTGCCCATGAACTGAGAAAAGTCAAGCGTGCAGCTGCCAAGATGCCACTTGCCACCAGTTTGGCCATATTTCAGAGCTGCAACATCACTGGAGTGCCCAAAAGCACAAGGTGTGCAATACTCAGAGACATGGCCAAGGTAAGAAAGGCTGAAAGACGACCACCACTCAACAAGACACACAAGCTGAAATGTCAAGACTGGGCCAAGAAATATCTCAAGACTGATTTTTCTAAGGTTTTATAGACTGATGAAATGAGAGTGAGTCTTGATGGGCCAGATGGATGGGCCAGTGGCTGGATTGGTAAAGGGCAGAGAGCTCCAGTCCGACTCAGACGCCAGCAAGGTGGAGGTGGAGTACTGGTTTGGGCTGGTATCATCAAAGATGAGCTTGTGGGGCCTTTTTGGGGTTGAGGATGGAGTCAAGCTCAACTCCCAGTCCTACTGCCAGTTTCTGGAAGACACCTTCTTCAAGCAGTGGTACAGGAAGAAGTCTGCATCCTTCAAGAAAAACATGATTTTCATGCAGGACAATGCTCCATCACACGCGTCCAAGTACTCCACAGCGTGGCTGGCAAGAAAGGGTATAAAAGAAGAAAAACTAACGACATGGCCTCCTTGTTCACCTGACCTGAACCCCATTGAGAACCTGTGGTCCATCATCAAATGTGAGATTTACAAGGAGGGAAAACAGTACACCTCTCTGAACAGTGTCTGGGAGGCTGCGGTTGCTGCTGCACGCAATGTTGATGGTGAACAGATCAAAACACTGACAGAATCCATGGATGGCAGGCTGCATGAGTGTCCTTGCAAAGAAAGGTGCCTATATTGGTCACTGATTTGTTTTTGTTTTGTTTTTGAATGTCAGAAATGTATATTTGTGAATGTTGAGATGTTATATTGGTTTCACTGGTAAAAATAAATAATTGAAATGGGTATATATTTGTTTTTTGTTAAGTTGCCTAATAATTATGCACAGTAATAGTCACCTGCACACACAGATATCCCCCTAAAATAGCTAAAACTAAAAACAAACTAAAAACTACTTCCAAAAATATTCAGCTTTGATATTAATGAGTTTTTTGGGTTCATTGAGAACATGGTTGTTGTTCAATAATAAAATTAATCCTCAAAAATACAACTTGCCTAATAATTCTGCACTCCCTGTATTAGCCGCCCTGCTTATGACCACTGAGTGACTTCAGTAGACATCATTGCTGGCACCAAGTCATGTTGCTGGTGACCACTGGGTGACTTCTGTAGACATCCACTAAGTGAGGTTGCTGGTGACCACTATGTGACTTCAGTAGACGTCATTGCTGGTACTAAGTTATGTTGCTGGTGACCACGGGGTGACTTTGTCAAGTTTTCTGTATCTTTTCATCGGTAGATATTTCGGGATCTGGTAATCGGCACTGAAATACATCTAGATTCGAGTTGTCCGGGGCTGTGACCGGTTTTTACTTTCCAGTGGAGATTGTAACTCTTGTCAGATGCCTACAGCAGATTCCTTCAGAAAATGTCAGAACCCCCCTCCCCCCCCCCCTTTAAAAAAATCAATATTCCTCTGAATTGCTTCTCTATCTGTTCTTTTACGAGGGATTGATAAGCAGTTCCCACCCGCCGGGGCTGCAAACCCACGGTGCTAAACGCCTGCAGGTACGCAGCCCCGAGGCGGACACAGCGGGCCGGAGTGTTGTACCCTGCTGGGTATTTACTAACAGGACAATCGGCGCTGTCACTTCAGCAGAGAGATCAGGGAAGGTGGGGGGGGGGGGGGGGGGGGGGGGATATGCGGAGACGCAGCTGAGGATTCATTATTCTGGACTGACAGCTGATTGCGATCCGGGTCTCTCGTCAGCCGAACTTCTTCCCGCTGTCATGTTCCCTCTTCAACCCGCTGATATTTAGAGCCGCCGAGCTGCTTATAGACTTGTTGTAGGGTGACAAGTTAAAATAAATAAATCTGGGAAGAGCGGGGGGGGGGGGGGGGAGAGCGAGCGCGGGGGCCCATCTGTCATCACGTCCCCCCCCCCGCTCCTGTCACCCCGCTCTGTAATAAGCTTCTCCTTATTATTCACGTGTCGCGCTAATTATTTGTTTGATAGCGGCCTGTCACCGGAGACGGTAAACACATGTACACGCCGCGTACCGAGCCGGCAGATGAAGCAATCACCGTATTGCGGGGTGGGGGGGGGGATAAAAATAGAAAAATAATTCAATACCGAGATACCGCGCCGCGCGTGACAGCGAAACCCGAGCGCCGCCTCGTCTTGTCACCATCCGCCCATTGATCATTATCTGATTATTCTCTAATAACCTGAGCAGGTCCCCCCACCCCCCACCCCGGTGTTCCCGATATAAACATGAGACCCCCTCAGAATAACGACCTCTCATCCCACCCTCTAATAGCTATTCTTATACAGGTGTGCTCAAAAGTTTGCAGCCCCCTGGCAGAAACGGTGACATTTTGGCATTGATATTGAAGACAGACCGCGGGGAAATAATAACTGGCTTTTTTATTTTCGGATGTCGATGACATGAAGCCATTTATTATTACAGAGTTTGTTTGGCTTGTTTTTAGATACTAATGATACCAAAAATGCCCCAAATGCCCCCCCACCCGGAATGTTTGGCCTTGGTACAGACCCACAGGGTGACACACATGGGTCACAATGGCACACACGGGTCACAATGACACACACATGGGTCACAATGACACACACGGGTCACAATGGCACACACGGGTGACAATGGCACACACGGGTGACAATGGCACACACGGGTGACAATGACACACACGGGTCACAATGGCACACACGGGTGACAATGGCACACACGGGTGACAATGGCACACACGGGTGACAATGACACACACGGGTGACAATGACACACGGGTCACAATGGCACACACGGGTGACAATGGCACACACGGGTGACAATGGCACACACGGGTGACAATGACACACACACGGGTCACAATGACACACACATGGGTCACAATGACACACACATGGGTCACAATGGCACACACGGGTGACAATGACACACACGGGTCACAATGGCACACACGGGTGACAATGGCACACACGGGTGACAATGGCACACACGGGTGACAATGACACACACGGGTGACAATGGCACACACGGGTCACAATGGCACACACGGGTGACAATGACACACACGGGTCACAATGGCACACACGGGTGACAATGGCACACACGGGTGACAATGGCACACACGGGTGACAATGGCACACACGGGTCACAATGGCACACACGGGTCACAATGGCACACACGGGTGACAATGGCACACACGGGTGACAATGGCACACACGGGTGACAATGACACACACGGGTCACAATGGCACACACGGGTGACAATGGCACACACGGGTCACAATGGCACACACGGGTGACAATGACACACACGGGTGACAATGCCAATGACACACACGGGTCACAATGGCACACACATGGGTCACAATGACACACACGGGTGACAATGCCAATGACACACACGGGTCACCGCCGCACGCACATTTACGTCGGCAGAATGGCACAGGCAGGCAAATGGGCGTACAGGTATGTCCCTCTAAATTTGCCGTCGTGTGGGCGCGGTGGTGCCCCCGCCACAAGCTTCATGACCGTGCTCGCAGGACCCGCGCACTCGATGTCCGCTGGTGTCCCACGATCGTGTCACGAATTTGCAGAATGGGGGGGGGTGCCTGTATAAACCAAGGCATCTCCCTTTTCGGCCTAGTGACAGGACACTGATCGTCTGTTCCCTGTCATCGGGAGCAGTGATCAGTGACGTGTCACAGTAAGCCACGCCTCCCACACAGTTAGAATCACTCCCTAGGACACATTTAACCCCTTCCTCACCCACTTCCCTGCCAGTGTCATTTACACAGTATTCAGTGCATTTTTATAGCACGTTGTATAAATGACAATGGTCCCAAAATAGTGTCAAATATGTCCAATGTGTCCGCCATAATGTCGCAGTCGCAATAAAAATCGCAGATCGCCGCCATTACTAGTAAAAAAATAATATATTAATAAAAATGCAATAAAACGATCCCCTAATTTGTAGACGCTATAACTTTTGCACAAACCAATCAATAAACGCTCTCCTCTCCTGAAATACTCTGCTGGAGGACTCTGCTCCTTCCTCCATAACTCTCCTCTCCTGATATACTCTGCTGGAGGACTCTGCTCCCTCCTCTATAACTCTCCTCTCCTGATATACTCTGCTGGAGGACTCTGCTCCTTCCTCTATAACTCTCCTCTCCTGATATACTCTGCTGGAGGACTCTGCGCCTTCCTCTAGAACTCTCCTCTCCTGATATACTCTGCTGGAGGTCTCTGCTCCTTCCTCTATAACTCTCCTCTCCTGATATACTCTGCTGGAGGACTCTGCTCCTTCCTCCATAACTCTCCTCTCCTGATATACTCTGCTGGAGGACTCTGCTCCCTCCTCTATAACTCTCCTCTCCTGAAATACTCTGCTGGAGGACTCTGCTCCTTCCTCTATAACTCTCCTCTCCCGATATACTCTGCTGGAGGACTCTGCTCCTTCCTCTATAACTCTCCTCTCCTGATATACTCTGCTGGAGGACTCTGCTCCCTCCTCTATAACTCTCCTCTCCTGAAATACTCTGCTGGAGGACTCTGCTCCTTCCTCTATAACTCTCCTCTCCTCTTATACTCTGCTGGAGGACTCTGCTCCTTCCTCTGTAACTCTCCTCTCCTGATATACTCTGCTGGAGGACTCTGCTCCCTCCTCTATAACTCTCCTCTCCTGATATACTCTGCTGGAGGACTCTGCTCCTTCCTCTATAACTCTCCTCTCCTGATATACTCTGCTGGAGGACTCTGCTCCTTCCTCTATAACTCTCCTCTCCTGATAGACTCTGCTGGGGGACTCTGCTCCTTCCTCTATAACTCTCCTCTCCTGATATACTCTGCACTGCTGGAGGACTCTGCTCCTTCCTCTATAACTCTCCTCTCCTCTTATACTCTGCTGGAGGACTCTGTTCCTTCCTCCATAACTCTCCTCTCCTGATATACTCTGCTGGAGGACTCTGCTCCTTCCTCTATAACTCTCCTCTCCTGATATACTCTGCTGGAGGACTCTGCGCCTTCCTCTAGAACTCTCCTCTCCTGATATACTCTGCTGGAGGACTCTGCTCCTTCCTCTATAACTCTCCTCTCCTGATAGACTCTGCTGGAGGACTCTGCGCCTTCCTCTAGAACTCTCCTCTCCTGATAGACTCTGCTCTGCTGGACAGAAGTTGCTGGTTCTCTTCTTGTCTACTCCTTTGTTTCCTTTCGAGAGAAGTCTCTTAAGATCCCCGAGTGGCCCTTAGTGATCCCGGGGGCCCGGCGGGTGCGGAGCGCTCTCCATATAGTAGGCCTGGCGCCGGTGTTCCCGGGGGGGGGGAGGGGACCCTCGTCGTCGTCTTTTAGGAGAAGAGGCGGCAGAGCCGAGAATTGTCGGGTAAATTCCTCCTAATAAATATGTATATGAATTCTAACACTCGGCTCGGCCCCCCTCCCCGGGGATCGGGGGGGTCACTGATGTTGAAATTTGTTATCTAAATATGTTAGCTGCCCCCCCCCCTTATTTTACCCCCTCCCCCGCCTTCCCCGGGCTGCCGGCACCAGGTACCAGATGGACATTAACCTGCTTTGATTAGTTGCAAGACGGCGACATTCATTTTTGATACTCCGAGACCACCTGAGAGATGGAATTCAATTACATCTTCTCTCTCCGCTCCCCCGCCACCGCCGCCGCCTCTCCTCTCCGCGCAGATCCGCACAAAAGGCGCCCAAAACCTGTTGAAAATTCAAAGCCCCTATTTTGCTGCGCTGACCCCCGGGATAATTAGGGTTAAACTGATAAGCTATCACCTCGCTGACACCTTTTTAGCAGCCTTGTGTTTGTACGGCGGCGGGGGGGGGGGGGGGGGGGGGGGGGGGGAGACGATTCACACCGGGAGGGGGGAGGGAGACAATATACAACCGGGGCTGTCACTCGTCGGGAGCAGATAAAGGTGTTACAATTTAGATAACATTCTGTGTTCTCTCTTCCATTGTTGTTCAATTAGTGTTTCCCCCCCCCCCGCCGCTCCCCCGCAGCAGCAGTATTTCACTTCATGCCCTGCTAAGTGTGAGAGCATCCTACACAATACAGGGGGGAGGGGGGGGGCGCCATCCATCACCCGTATCACCCGCCGCCCTACCATAAGGCGAACGATAAGGAGAGGCCGGCATTTATCACCGAGTGTTATTTCCTGACATGAATCCCCCCCCCCCCCCCATCTGTGAATAGAATCCAGATAATCCGAAAAACGCAAAATTTAAGACACAGGGGCGGTGCGGCGGCAGCGGTGAAGAGTCGCTCGTTTTAGCAGCGCTTTACCGCGGTTATGGCGGTGCTTCGGTATCGTGGCGCTTTTAAAGGGGTAGAAAAGAGGGGTTAACGGCACCCGTGATGCACTTTTCAGGCGCTGCGACAGCGTTGCCTATCTATTTGAATTGGCAGGGGGAGGGGCGGTGCGGAAACGGTGTATACAGTAGGGCTGGGGGGGAAAAAAAATATATTTGAATCGAGTTGCGAGGTCGGCGCTCCGCGGACTAGGACGAAGCCCTTTTCCCGGGATTGCGGCTAGCTGCGGGCAGGATTTTTTTTAGGCGAGGCCGCGGCTTCGGCCTAGTCCGTGGCTTCGGCCTAGTCTCTGGCCTTTTCCCAAGTTTGCGGCGAGCTGCGGGCAGGGTTTTTTTTTTTTTCAGGCAGGGCCGCGTCTTCGGCCTAGTCCGCGGCCTTCTCCCAGGATCGCTGCGAGCTGCTGGCAGGGTTTTTTAGGTGAGGCCGCGGCGAGCTGCGGGGCAGTGTTTTTTTTAAAGGCGAATCCATGGCTTCGGCCTAGTCCGCGGCCTTCTCCCAGGATCGCTGCGAGCTGCGGGCAGGTCTTTTAGGCAAAGTCGCGGCGAGCTGCGAGCAGTGTTAATGTTTTAGGCGATTTCATGGCTTCGGCCTATTATTCATATAATATGAGATTAAATTGAAATAAATACAATAATTTGTGTTAGGGTATTTAGTTATTTATTATTATTATTTATTTTTTATTTGTTTAAGGGGTAAGGGTTAATTATCTATTTATTGTTAATTTGTATTTTTATTTTTTATGATTTTTATTTATTTGTATATTTATTTTACATTTATTTATTCATTTTTTATTATTCATATAATATGAGATTAAATCGAAATAAATACAATAATTTGTGTTAGGGTATTTAGTTATTTATTATTATTATTATTTTTTTTTTAAGGGGTAAGGGTTAATTATTTATTCATTGTTAATTTGTATTTTTTTTTTAATGATTTTTATTTATTTATATATTTATTTTACATTTATTTATTCATTTTTTATTATTCATATAATATGAGATTAAATTGAAATAAATAAAATAATTTGTGTTAGGGTATTTAGTTATTTATTATTATTATTATTTTTAAGGGGTAAGGGTTAATTATTTATTCATTGTTAATTTGTATTTATTATTTTTTTTAAAGGGGTAAGGGTTAATTATTTATTCATTGTTAATTTGTATTTTTTTTTTAATACAAATTAACAATGAATAAATAATTAACCCTTACCCCTTAAAAAAATAAAATACAATAATAATAATAATAAATAACTAAATACCCTAACACAAATTATTTTATTTATTTCAATTTAATCTCATATTATATGAATAATAAAAAATGAATAAATAAATGTAAAATAAATATACAAATAAATAAAAATCATAAAAAATAAAAATACAAATTAACAATAAATAGATAATTAACCCTTACCCCTTAAACAAATAATTTGTATTTATTTATTTTTTTAAGGGGTAAGGGTTAATTATTTATTCATTGTTAATTTGTATTTTTTTTTAATGATTTTTATTTATTTGTATATTTATTTTACATGTATTTATTCATTTATTATTATTCATATAATATGAGATTAAATCGAAATAACTAAACACCCTAACACAAACTATTTTATTTATTTCGATTTAATCTCATATTATATGAATAATAATAAATGAATAAATACATGTAAAATAAATATACAAATAAATAAAAATCATAAAAAAAAATACAAATTAACAATGAATAAATAATTAACCCTTACCCCTTAAAAAATAAATAATAATAATAATAAATAACTAAACACCCTAACACAAACTATTTTATTTATTATTATTATTATTTATTTTTTAAGGGGTAAGGGTTAATTATCTATTTATTGTTCATTTGTATTTTTTATGATTTTTATTTATTTGTATATTTATTTTACATTTATTTATTCATTTATTATTATTTATAATAATAAAAATAATAAATAAAATAAATATCCCTAACCCCAACTCCTAATCCTAACCTAATCTGAACTCGAACCCCTTACCCTAATGAATAAAACATTATAATAAATTAATAATAATAAAAGAAGAAATAAAAGCTAATGCAAAAGCTAAAAAAAAAAAAAAAAATGAAATACCGAGCAACAAATGATGCAACAGATAATAATTCATTTTAGATAGTTAGACAGTTAATAATAGATAATTTTACAAATGTAAAATAAATACAAAAATAAATAAAGATCATAATAATAATAATAATAAATTCAATAAATGAATACCAAGTAACAATAAATGTTTAATGATAACGACGGTATAAGATATTGGCTAATAAAAAAAAATAAAAAACTCCACAGCTGAAAAACGCTATACCAGTAACATAAACCTAGAGGAGCCCGGCGCTTTCTCCCCCCCACTATCCAGCGAGAGATTATTACATCTACTTTACCCTGATTGTTGGTTTTACCAGTAAAAGTGCCTCTCTGCCCCCCCCCCCCCCCCCCCGGGGATGAGAAGTTCTCACTGACATTTTTTTTTAATTTTATTTACACAACTGAAGAGCTTTACGTTCAGTGAGCTCTTCACAAAGCCGCTTCCCTGAAGCACCCGAAGTGCCCTTCAGCAGGAAGTGTCCAATGCAGATATTCCTGTGGTGCGGCGCTGTGTGTGCGCGGTGTGCGCGCAGGTTTAGCCCGTTATTTTTTTGGTCTCGGTAGACATTTGATAAATGCTTTATAAGGGCCCTCCACACCTTTGTGCGTCGGTCATCATGATTTTGATGTTGGGCCTCAACATTTTTGTAATCGTGTTTATTTACACGATTGTGCAGAAAACACGATTTTGCTAAACACGAATTGGAAAAAAAATACAAATTAAAAAAAAAATAAAATCGCACTCACTGTCAGCTAACTGGCAAATCCTGTTTACACTGTGATCAGCTGTGATTGGACACAGCTGGTCACATGGTAAATAGACACTCTGATTGGCTCTTTACCCCAATCTGTGGATCGATTGGAGTTGGTGGTCAAAATGCTTGGCATTGGTAGTCGGAGCTCTTGGAGTTGGTGGTCGGAGCTCATGGAGTTGGTGTTCGGAGCTCATGGAGTTGGTGTTCGGAGCTCTTGGAGTTGGTGTTCGGAGCTCATGGAGTTGGTGGTCGGAGCTCATGGAGTTGGTGGTCGGAGCTCATGGAGTTGGTGGTCGGAGCTCATGGAGTTGGTGGTCGGAGCTCATGGAGTTGGTGTTCGGAGCTCTTGGAGTTGGTGTTCGGAGCTCATGGAGTTGGTGGTCGGAGCTCTTGGAGTTGGTGGTCGGAGCTCTTGGAGTTGGTGTTCGGAGCTCTTGGAGTTGGTGGTCGGAGCTCATGGAGTTGGTGGTCGGAGCTCTTGGAGTTGGTGGTTGGAGCTTGCTCTTGGAGTTGGCGGTTGGAGCTTGCTCTTGGAGTTGGCGGTTGGAGCTTGCTCTTGGAGTTGGCGGTTGGAGCTTGCTCTTGGAGTTGGCGGTTGGAGCTTGCTCTTGGAGTTGGCGGTTGGAGCTTGCTCTTGGAGTTGGCGGTTGGAGCTTGCTCTTAGAGTTGGCAGTTGGAGCTCGCTCTTGGAGTTGGGGGTTGGAGCTTGCTCTTGGAGTTGGTGGTTGGAGCTCTCTCTTGGAGTTGGCCGTTGGAGCTTGCTCTTGGAGTTGGCCGTTGGAGCTTGCTCTTGGAGTTGGCCGTTGGAGCTTGCTCTTGGAGTTGGCCGTTGGAGCTTGCTCTTGGAGTTGGTGGTTGGAGCTTGCTCTTGGAGTTGGTGGTTGGAGCTCGTTCTTGGAGTTGGTGGTTGGAGCTCGTTCTTGGAGTTGGTGGTTGGAGCTTGCTCTTGGAGTTGGTGGTCAGAGATCGCTCTTGGAGTTGGTGGTTGGAGCTCTTGGAGTTGGTGTTTCAGAGAGCTCTTGGAGTTGGTGGTTGGAGCTCTTGGAGTTGGTGGTTGGAGCGCTTGGAGTTGGTGTTTGAAACTCTTGGAGTTGGAGCTCTTGGAGTTTGGTGTTTGGAGCTCTTGGAGTTGGTGGTTGGAGCTCTTGGAGTTGGTGGTGGAGCTCGCTCTTGGAGTTGGTTGGAGTTGGTGGTGGAGCTCGCTCTTGGAGTTGGTGTTGGAGCTCGCTCTTGGAGTTGGTGGTGGGAGCTCTTGGAGTTGGTGGTGGGAGCTCTTGGAGTTGGTGGTCGGCGCTCTTGGAGTTGGTGGTCGGCGCTCTTGGAGTTGGTGGTGGGAGCTCGCTCTTGGAGTTGGTGGTTGGAGCTCGCTCTTGGAGTTGGTGGTGGGAGCTCTTGGAGTTGGTGGTGGGAGCTCGCTCTTGGAGTTGGTGGTTGGAGCTCGCTCTTGGAGTTGGTGGTGGGAGCTCTTGGAGTTGGTGGTGGGAGCTCTTGGAGTTGGTGGTGGGAGCTCTTGGAGTTGGTGGTGGGAGCTCGCTCTTGGAGTTGGTGGTTGGAGCTCGCTCTTGGAGTTGGTGGTGGGAGCTCTTGGAGTTGGTGGTGGGAGCTCTTGGAGTTGGTGGTCGGCGCTCTTGGAGTTGGTGGTCGGCGCTCTTGGAGTTGGTGGTGGGAGCTCTTGGAGTTGGTGGTGGGAGCTCTTGGAGTTGATGGTCGGCGCTCTTGGAGTTGATGGTCGGCGCTCTTGGAGTTGATGGTCGGCGCTCTTGGAGTTGATGGTCGGCGCTCTTGGAGTTGATGGTCGGCGCTCTTGGAGTTGGTGGTGGGAGCTCTTGGAGTTGGTGGTGGGAGCTCTTGGAGTTGGTGGTGGGAGCTCTTGAAGTTGGTGGTCGGAGCTCTTGGAGTTGATGGTCGGCGCTCTTGGAGTTGGTGGTGGGAGCTCTTGGAGTTGGTGGTGGGAGCTCTTGGAGTTGGTGGTGGGAGCTCTTGGAGTTGGTGGTCGGAGCTCTTGGAGTTGATGGTCGGCGCTCTTGGAGTTGATGGTCGGCGCTCTTGGAGTTGATGGTCGGCGCTCTTGGAGTTGATGGTCGGCGCTCTTGGAGTTGGTGGTGGGAGCTCTTGGAGTTGGTGGTGGGAGCTCTTGGAGTTGGTGGTGGGAGCTCTTGAAGTTGGTGGTCGGAGCTCTTGGAGTTGATGGTCGGCGCTCTTGGAGTTGATGGTCGGCGCTCTTGGAGTTGATGGTCGGCGCTCTTGGAGTTGGTGGTGGGAGCTCTTGGAGTTGGTGGTGGGAGCTCTTGGAGTTGGTGGTGGGAGCTCTTGGAGTTGGTGGTGGGAGCTCTTGGAGTTGGTGGTTGGAGCTCTTGGAGTTGGTTGGAGCGCTTGGAGTTGGTGTTTGAAACTCTTGGAGTTGGTGGTCGGAGCTCTTGAAGTTGGTGGTCGGAGCTCTTGGAGTTGGTGGTGGGAGCTCTTGGAGTTGGTGGTGGGAGCTCTTGGAGTTGGTGGTCGGAGCTCTTGGAGTTGGTGGTCGGAGCTCTTGGAGTTGATGGTCGGCGCTCTTGGAGTTGGTGGTGGGAGCTCTTGGAGTTGGTGGTCGGCGCTCTTGGAGTTGATGGTCGGAGCTCTTGGAGTTGGTGGTGGGAGCTCTTGGAGTTGGTGGTGGGAGCTCTTGGAGTTGGTGGTGGGAGCTCTTGGAGTTGGTGGTCGGAGCTCTTGGAGTTGGTGGTCGGAGGGCTTGGAGTTGCTGTCCAAAACAGAAGAAAAATTAAAATTTAGCATTTATTTATACTTTAATTGTTTTGTCCCCTAAAGCAGGGGTCTCCAAACTTTCTATACAAAGGACCAGTTTATTGTCCTTCAGACTTTAGGGGGTCCGGACTGTGGCCAGCAGGAGTGGAAATTTTCTTGGCGTCAGTGACAAGTAAACATTTCCACATTTGGTCTTGGGGGGTGGAGTAGTGCCCCATCCTTGGTATCATTGGGATGAATAGTTCCCCATTATTGGTGCCGATGGGAGAGATGTTGCCCCATTGTTGGCTTCACATGGCAGAATAGTGTCTTGCATCAGTGGGAGGAATAATGTCACAAGGGCCAGATAAAGGCAGGTAAAGGGCCACATCTGGTCCCAGGGCCACCGTTTGGAGACCCCTGCCCTATGGTATAAAATACATGTGTGTCCCATGTTGCTGGGTGCTTTCAAACCAGAGAAAATCCGACAACAGCTGGGAAGGAGACGGGCATTTCGTACCGGCAGCTTGTCGTGACTCTGAGCACGTTCCCGAGACCAGCAGCGGCAAGAGGTGTGCAGGGGGGAGGAGGTGGGGAGGGGGGATTGTCAGGCTCGGCATCTCTCTTGTTTGTATAAAGTTCTCAGAGGAGAGACAAGCTGCCGTTACGAAGCGACCGTCTCTTTCCTGGCTGTTGTTGGATTTGAGGAGGAGGGGGGTGCAGTTCGGACTCAGTAGCTAATGTTGGGAAGCACAACTACTACCTTGTTCTATCGGGGGCAGAGCAGTAAAAAAACGTATAATAGGTCGTCTTTAATGAGTGAAAGTTACCAAAAAACGCATTACGTTGATGTTGTGAGAGATCCCATTGAGATGTGGAAATGGATGGGAGCTTTGATTTTGTGGCCCTTGGGGGCCCCTTCAGACTTTAGTCTGGGGTTGACTTGCCTAGGTCCCCACCCAAACCAGAGAAAATATTCTCCAGGCTGACTTCCAGCAGTTAATGGTTCGGTTTATTTATCCCTCACCATCCTTCCTCTCCTCTGTGATGTCTGTCCCTTTCCTCCTTTTATGTTATTTTATTCCTCTGATCTTTTTAATGGATCCGCCGAGAGAAAAATCAAATGTGCCGCAAGAAACTTTCTAAGCCGGGCTGTGCAAAGCAAAAATGGAGAAGCTGTAATAGCAGTGATCTCCAACAGTGTCATGTAATGATCCCAGGACCCAACAGTCAGCTTGTCTGCAGTCTCTGACCGTCTCCTGTACTATGTCTGCAGTCTCTGATCATCTCCTGTACTATGTCTGCAGTCTCTGACCGTCTCCTGTACTATGTCTGCAGTCTCTGACCATCCCCTGTATCATGTCTGCAGTCTCTGACCATCCCCTGTATCATGTCTGCAGTCTCTGACCATCTTCTGTATTATGTCTGCAGTCTCTGATCATCTCCTGTATTATGTCTGCAGTCTCTGACCACCTTCTGTATTATGTCTGCAGTCTCTGATCATCTCCTGTATTATCTCTGCAGTCTCTGACCACCTTCTGTATTATGTCTGCAGTCTCTGACCATCTCCTGTACTATGTCTGCAGTCTCTGACCATCTCCTGTTCTATGTCTGCAGTCTCTGACCATCTCCTGTTCTATGTCTGCAGTCTCTGACCATCTCCTGTACTATGTCTGCAGTCTCTGACCATCTCCTTTTCTATGTCTGCAGTCTCTGATCATCTCCTGTATCATGTCTGCAGTCTCTGACCATCTCCTGTACTATGTCTGCAGTCTCTGACCATCTCCTGTATTATGTCTGCAGTCTCTGATCATCTCCTGTACTATGTCTGCAGTCTCTGACCATCTCCTGTATTATGTCTGCAGTCTCTGACCATCTCCTGTATTATGTCTGCAGTCTCTGACCATCTCCTGTATTATGTCTGCAGTCTCTGATCATCTCCTGTATCATGTCTGCAGTCTCTGACCATCTCCTGTACTGTCTGCAGTCTCTGACCATCTCCTGTATTATGTCTGCAGTCTCTGACCATCTCCTGTACTGTCTGCAGTCTCTGACCATCTCCTGTATTATGTCTGCAGTCTCTGACCATCTCCTGTACTATGTCTGCAGTCTCTGACCATCTCCTGTATTATGTCTGCAGTCTCTGAGCATCTCCTGTACCATGTCTGCAGTCTCTGACCATCTCCTGTACTATGTCTGCAGTCTCTGACCATCTCCTGTATTATGTCTGAAGTCTCTGACCATCTCCTGTACTATGTCTGCAGTCTCTGACCATCTCCTGTACTATGTCTGCAGTCTCTGACCATCTCCTGTATTATGTCTGCAGTCTCTGACCATCTCCTGTACTATGTCTGCAGTCTCTGACCATCTCCTGTACTATGTCTGCAGTCTCTGACCATCTCCTGTACTATGTCTGCAGTCTCTGACCATCTCCTGTACTATGTCTGCAGTCTCTGACCATCTCCTGTACTATGTCTGCAGTCTCTGACCATCTCCTGTACTATGTCTGCAGTCTCTGACCATCTCCTGTACTATGTCTGCAGTCTCTGACCATCTCCTGTACTATGTCTGCAGTCTCTGACCATCTCCTGTACTATGTCTGCAGTCTCTGACCATCTCCTGTAATATGTCTGCAGTCTCTGACCATCTCCTGTACTATGTCTGCAGTCTCTGACCATCTCCTGTACTATGTCTGCAGTCTCTGACCATCTCCTGTATTATGTCTGCAGTCTCTGACCATCTCCTGTATTATGTCTGCAGTCTCTGACCATCTCCATCAGCTTCCATCCTGAGGGTCAGACTCTGGAAGAAGTTCCTGAGCTCCACAAGGAAGTCGGGCTCTTCCAGGCGGCGAGCGCCTCTCATTAATTATCAGATTATCATTATTGGCTACCGGGGAATTCAGCGCCGAATGTGAGAGGAGAGAGCGCTTTATTCCGCCAACTCTTATTGAGTTTTACTGATCGGGGGGAGGGGGGGGGGGCATTAATGCGTACAAGTAGTACAGCACAGGTAATTAACCCCTTCAATCCCGGGGGGGGCAATTTCACCCCCTTCCTGCCCAGGCCAACGTCCAGCTTTCGGCGCTGTCACACTTTGAATGACAATTACTCAGTCATGTAACACTGTATCCATATGACATTTGTATCATTGTCTTGAGAAAGATCGCGTTTTCTTTTGTTTTTGTTTTTTTTTTTTTGTTTTTTTACGTTTATAAATAAAAAAAGATTGAAAACGTAGAAAAAAAAAGTTTCTTTGTTTCTATTATAAAATGATGCAAATTAATAATCTTTCTTCATAAAATTGTAACAGAATGTATTCTGCTCTATTTCTTTGGTGAAAATCCCCTAAATCACTGTATACCAGTCCCCCCTGCCCAAGGAGAGAGAGAGAGCGCAGAGCTGTGGGAGGGGCCTATAAGGCTCCACCCACTACAGAAAACTGCAGGAGGGGGCGAGGGCCAGACCAGTCCTGCACAAGCAGAGCTGTGGGAGGGGCCTAGAAGGTTCCACCCACTACAGAAAACTGGGGGAGAGGGCGGAGACCAGACCAGTCCCCCTGCACAAGGAGAGAGAGCAGAACGGTGGGAGGAGCCTTGAAGGCTCCACCCACTACAGAAAATTGGAGGAGAGGGCAGAAACAAGACCAGTCCCCCCTGCATAAGGACAGAGAGCAGAGCTGTGGGAGGGGTCTAGAAGGCTCCACCTACTACGGAAACCTTCAGGAGGGGGTAGAGACAGGACCAGTCCTCCTGCACAAGCAGAGAGAGCGCGGAGCTGTGGGAGGGGCCTTGAAGGCTCCACCCACTACAGGAGGCGGAGACCAGTCCCCCTGCACAAGGAGATAGCGCAGAACTGTGGGAGGGGCCTAGAAGGCTCCACCCACTACAGAAAACTGCAGACGAGGGCGGAGACAAGACCAGTCCCCCTGCACAAGGAGAGAGAGCAGAGCTGTGGGAGGGGCCTAGAAGTTCCCCTGGCCACTGCTGGGTCTTAAAGTTCCTGTGGCCCTTGTAGTTCTCCTGGCCGCTGGGTCTTGTAGTTTCCCTGGCCGCTGGGTCTTGTAGTTCCCCTGGCCGCTGGGTTCTTGTAGTTCCCCTGGCCGCTTTGTCTTGTAGTTCCCCTGGCCGCTTTGTCTTGTAGTTCCCCTGGCCGCTGGGTTCTTGTAGTTCCCCTGGCCGCTGGGTTCTTGTAGTTTCCCTGGCCGCTGGGTTCTTGTAGTTCCCCTGGCCGCTGGGTCTTGTAGTTCCCCTGACCACTGGGTCCTGTAGTTCCCCTGGCCACTGGGTCCTGTAGTTCCTCTGGCCGCTGGGTCTTGCAGTTCCCCTGGCCGCTGGGTCTTGCAGTTCCTCTGGCCGCTGGGTCTTGCAGTTCCTCTGGCCGCTGGGTCTTGCAGTTCCTCTGGCCGCTGGGTCTTGTAGTTCCCCTGGCCACTGGGTCTTGCAGTTCCCCTGGCCGCTGGGTCTTGTAGTTCCCCTGGCCGCTGGGTCTTGCAGTTCCTCTGGTCGCTGGGTCTTGTAGTTCCCCTGACCGCTGGGTCCTGTAGTTCCTCTGGCCGCTGGGTCTTGTAGTTCCTCTGGCCGCTGGGTTTTGCAGTTCCTCTGGCCGCTGGGTCTTGTAGTTCCTCTGGCCGCCGCTGGGTCTTGTAGTTCTCCTGACCGCTGGGTCTTGTAGTTCCCCTGACCGCTGGGTCTTGCAGTTCCCCTGGCCGCTGGGTCTTGTAGTTCCCCTGACCGCTGGGTCTTGTAGTTCCCCTGGCCGCTGGGTTCTTGTAGTTCCCCTGACCGCTGGGTCTTGTAGTTCCCCTGACCGCTGGGTCTTGCAGTTCCCCTGGCCGCTGGGTCTTGTAGTTCCCCTGACCGCTGGGTCTTGTAGTTCCCCTGGCCGCTGGGTTCTTGTAGTTCCCCTGACCGCTGGGTCTTGTAGTTCCTCTGGCCGCTGGGTCTTGCAGTTCCTCTGGCCGCTGGGTCTTGCAGTTCCTCTGGCCGCTGGGTCTTGCAGTTCCTCTGGCCGCTGGGTCTTGCAGTTCCTCTGGCCGCTGGGTCTTGCAGTTCCCCTGACCACTGGGTCTTGTAGTTCCCCTGACCGCTGGGTCTTGTAGTTCCCCTGACCGCTGGGTCTTGTAGTTCCTCTGGCCGCTGGGTCTTGTAGTTCCTCTGGCCGCTGGGTCTTGTAGTTCCCCTGGCCGCTGGGTCTTGTAGTTCCCCTGACCGCTGGGTCTTGTAGTTCCTCTGGCCGCTGGGTCTTGTAGTTCCCCCCCTGGCCGCTGGGTCTTGTAGTTCCCCTGGCCGCTGGGTCTTGTAGTTCCCCTGGCCGCTGGGTCTTGCAGTTCCTCTGGCCGCTGGGTCTTGCAGTTCCTCTGGCCGCTGGGTCTTGCAGTTCCTCTGGCCGCTGGGTCTTGCAGTTCCTCTGGCCGCTGGGTCTTGCAGTTCCCCTGACCACTGGGTCTTGTAGTTCCCCTGACCGCTGGGTCTTGTAGTTCCCCTGACCGCTGGGTCTTGTAGTTCCTCTGGCCGCTGGGTCTTGTAGTTCCCCTGGCCGCTGGGTCTTGTAGTTCCCCTGACCGCTGGGTCTTGTAGTTCCTCTGGCCGCTGGGTCTTGTAGTTCCCCTGGCCGCTGGGTCTTGTAGTTCCCCTGGCCGCTGGGTCTTGTAGTTCCCCTGGCCGCTGGGTCTTGCAGTTCCCCTGGCCGCTGGGTCTTGTAGTTCCCCTGACCGCTGGGTCTTGTAGTTCCCCTGGCCGCTGGGTTCTTGTAGTTCCCCTGACCGCTGGGTCTTGTAGTTCCCCTGGCCGCTGGGTCTTGCAGTTCCTCTGGCCGCTGGGTCTTGCAGTTCCTCTGGCCGCTGGGTCTTGCAGTTCCTCTGGCCGCTGGGTCTTGCAGTTCCTCTGGCCGCTGGGTCTTGCAGTTCCCCTGACCACTGGGTCTTGTAGTTCCCCTGACCGCTGGGTCTTGTAGTTCCCCTGACCGCTGGGTCTTGTAGTTCCTCTGACCGCTGGGTCTTGTAGTTCCCCTGGCCACTGGGTCTTGTAGTTCCCCTGACCGCTGGGTCTTGTAGTTCCTCTGGCCGCTGGGTCTTGTAGTTCCCCTGGCCGCTGGGTCTTGTAGTTCCCCTGGCCGCTGGGTCTTGTAGTTCCCCTGGCCGCTGGGTCTTGCAGTTCCTCTGGCCGCTGGGTCTTGCAGTTCCTCTGGCCGCTGGGTCTTGCAGTTCCTCTGGCCGCTGGGTCTTGCAGTTCCCCTGGCCGCTGGGTCTTGCAGTTCCCCTGACCACTGGGTCTTGTAGTTCCCCTGACCGCTGGGTCTTGTAGTTCCCCTGACCGCTGGGTCTTGTAGTTCCTCTGGCCGCTGGGTCTTGTAGTTCCCCTGGCCGCTGGGTCTTGTAGTTCCCCTGACCGCTGGGTCTTGTAGTTCCTCTGGCCGCTGGGTCTTGTAGTTCCCCTGGCCGCTGGGTCTTGTAGTTCTCCTGGCCGCTGGGTCTTGTAGTTCCCCTGGCCGCCATGTTTTGTAGCATTATAATGAAGGATTGTATTATGAATGTAATGATTGGGATTGTGTATTGGAATGTATGGGTGGGGGGGGGGGGGTTGGGGGCCGGTGGGGGGGGGGGGGGCAGGGATGTAAGGAGTTAATGTCTGCCGCTAATCCGGCTGAGTCTAACGGCGCTCTTGTCTCTCTCTTGTACCCGCAGGCTCCCCGGCCAGTGTGAATATTTAGGACTGCAGGTCGCAGATTACTTCAAGCAGTGGATTAATCTGAAAAAGGTACTTTCTGCAGCAAATCCCTTCCCTCCGCTCGGAGTCGGAGTCCTCCGGGAGGCGCTCACCACACCGTGTCATTTGCATGGAAATGAAGTGTCATTTTTTTTTTCTCTCTCCCTCCCCTGGGGCCCCCGACAGGTTTTTTCCCTATCGCCCTCTTATTGTGTCATGCTAATGGGAGTCTGACGCCGTTTAATGCCTCCGATTTCTGTGTGCGAACAAGTGCGTGCTTCTGGCGGTGACAGGCCGCCGTGTACGGCTCCGGGGGGGGGGGGGGGGGGACACACCCGTACTAAAATCCGATATTCGGTTTTAGGACACCCCACCCCACCCCTGATCCATCCTCCCTGTATATTCTTCCCGACTGTTCAATCTCATCCTGGAGGAGGTTAAGGCCTCAATCACACGGGCACACCGGGTCTGCCCGCAGGGGGCGCACAGGTGTTCATACATCCCTGTGCAGGCACTCCAGTTTATGTCAATGGGGGACACAGCAGATACCCGGACATCAGAAACCCCCCTTTACATCAGAGCCCTCTTACCCCGTTCATCAGAGTCCCCCTTTCACATCAGAAGCCCCCATTACATCAGAAGTACCCCTTTCAAATCAGAAGCCCCCCCATTACATCAGAAGTACCCCTTTACATCAGAACCCCCCATTACATCAGAAGTACCCCTTTCAAATCAGAAGCCCCCCCCCATTACATCAGAAGTACCCCTTTCACATCAGAAGCCCCCCCATTACATCAGAAGTACCCCTTTACATCAGAAGTACCCCTTTCACATCAGAAGCCCCCCATTACATCAAAAGTACCCCTTTCACATCAGAAGCCCCCCCATTACATCAGAAGTACCCCTTTCACATCAGAAGCCCCCCCATTAAATCAGAAGTACCCCTTTACATCAGAACCCCCCATTACATCAGAAGTACCCCTTTCAAATCAGAAGCCCCCCCATTACATCAGAAGTACCCCTTTACATCAGAACCCCCAATTACATCAGAAGTACCCCTTTCAAATCAGAAGCCCCCCCCATTACATCAGAAGTACCCCTTTACATCAGAACCCCCAATTACATCAGAAGTACCCCTTTCAAATCAGAAGCCCCCCATTACATCAAAAGTACCCCTTTCACATCAGACGCCCCCCAATTACATCAGAAGTACCCCTTTCACATCAGAAGCCCCCCCATTACATCAGAAGTACCCCTTTACATCAGAAGTACCCCTTTCACATCAGAAGCCCCCCCATTACATCAAAAGTACCCCTTTCACATCAGAAGCCCCCCCATTACATCAGAATTACCCCTTTCACATCAGACGCCCCCCCCCCATTACATCAGAAGTACCCCTTTCACATCAGACGCCCCCCCCATTACATCAGAAGTACCCCTTTCACATCAGACGCCCCCCCATTACATCAGAAGTACCCCTTTCACATCAGACGCCCCCCCATTACATCAAAAGTACCCCTTTCACATCAGAAGCCCCCCATTACATCAGAAGTCCCCCTTTACATCAGAAGTACCCCTTTACATCAGAAGCCCCCCCCATTACATCAAAAGTACCCCTTTCACATCAGAAGCCCCCCCATTACATCAGAAGTACCCCTTTCACATCAGAAGCCCCCCCATTACATCAAAAGTACCCCTTTCACATCAGAAGCCCCCCCATTACATCAGAAGTACCCCTTTCACATCAGAAGCCCCCCCATTACATCAAAAGTACCCCTTTCACATCAGAAGCCCCCCCATTACATCAGAAGTACCCCTTTCACATCAAAAGTACCCCTTTTACATCAGAAGTACCCCTTTCACATCAGAAGACCCCCATTACATCAGAAGTACCCCTTTCACATCAGAAGTCCCCTTCTCACATCAGAAGTCCTCTTCTCAGAAGCCCCCCATTACATCAGAAGCCCCCCATTACATCAGAAGCCCCCCATTACATCAGAAGTACCCCTTTCACATCAGAAGCCCCCCATTACATTAGAAGTACCCCTTTTACATCAGAAGTACCTCTTTCACATCAGAAGCCCCCCATTACATTAGAAGTACCCCTTACACATCAGAAGCCCCCCCATTACATTAGAAGTACCCCTTTTACATCAGTAGGCACCCATTATGTCAGAGTTCTCCCCCTTTTCCATCAGATATCCCAAAATACTTCAAAGGCCTCCCTCCCCCATTCACATGAGAGTACTCAAGTACATCAGAGCCCCCCTTTCACATCGGAAGCCCCCCATTTCTCCAGAGCCCACTCTTCATCAGAACCCACCTTCCATCAGAAATCCCCCCATTACTTCAGAGGCCTCCCTCCTCCATTTACATCAGAGCCCCCCTTTCTCATCAGAAGCCCCCCATTGCTCCAGAGTCCCCTCCCTTTTCATCAGTACCCCCTTCCATTCGAAATTCCCCCCATTACTTAAGAGGCCTCCCTCCTCTGTTCACATCAGAAGCCCCCCATTGCTCTAGAGCCCCTGCCTTCTCATCAGAACCCCCCTGCCATCAAAAATCCCCCCCCCCCCACATTACTTCAGAGATCTCCCTCCTCCATTCACATCACAGTACCCAATTACATCAGGGCCCCCCTTTCATAAAGGACACCCCCCAATTACTCCAGAGCCCCCTCCCTTTTCATCAGTACCCCCCTTCCATCAGAGATCACCCCCCTTTCACATCGGAAGCCCCTTTACACTACAGAGCCCCCCTACTAATACCAGAGCCCCCCCCCCTTTCATCAATGTCCCCTTTCACATCAGAAGCCCCTTTACCCATCAGAGCCCCACTTCCATCAAAGTCCTCTTTCACATTAGAAGCCCCTTTACAGATCAGAGCCCCCCCTCCTCATATCAGAGCCCCCCTTTCACATTAGAAGCCCCTTTACAGATCAGAGCCCCCCTCCTCATATAAGAGCCCCCCTTTCACATCAGAAGCCACTTTACAGATCAGAGCCCCCCTCCTCATATAAGAGCCCCCCTTTCACATCAGAAGCCACTTTACAGATCAGAGCCCCCAAATATCGGAGCCCCCCTTTCACATCAGAAGCCATCTTCACTATACAGTTACACTTTCACATCAAAGCCCCCTCGTCACATAAGAAGCCCCCATCACATCAGAGTTGTTGTGGGCCGAGGAAAATCTTGCAGCGGGCTGGGTGTGTCCCGCGGGCCGTAGTTGGAGACCCCCATCTGTAGAATTATAATAAAACCCCAAAGCTACTCCTCCATGCAGTCCAGCGCTGCCCCCCCCCCCCCCCACACCCAAAACTTGCACATCATTTCCTTCCATCCATGCCGCCATCTTGGATTCGGGACCCGGCTCTCCCCTCTCCTGATAATCACAGTTGCCCCCCCCCCCCCATACATCTATTATGGCGCCCCCTGGCAGTCGATGTATGCTTTCCTGAATCAGCGAGTCTAAGTGACGGCTCCTGAAGGTGGACGAGGGCCCGGGGGGCCCTGGTGGCTCCGGTATTCCTTGCTGTAAAGGAGCACCAGGTCCCCTCCCTCAGGAAAAGGAGGGCGTTACCGCTCCAGGTGATAATCCCACATCACTCCATCCTTACATGAGAGATAGAGGGTGCTCGCTCGGCGTGCATAGTCAATGAAGAAAGAAGAAGATTGGACAGCCGCACTCCAATGCCACGCCTTTTGTTGATGTAAAATGTGATCCATACACCGACAGATGGCCGACGCGTTTCACACCCTTATTGGTGCTTAATCCTAGCTGGGGAGGGCGGAACAGAACCATCCTCGCCTAGGTGAGGGATAAAGAGGTAGAACTTGCCAACACTGTATGAAGAGCGCTTGCCGACCGCCGCACGCCGATATACGTCGGCAGAAGGGCACAGGCAGGCAAAAGGGCGTACCTGTACGTCCCTTTAAATGTGCCGCCCCAGCAGGGATGCGTGTGCCGCTGCGTGCCTCATGAGTGCGCCCCGCGGGTCCCGGGAACTCGATGTTCCCAGGCGGCCCGCGATTGTGGTCGGCAAAGGCAGAACATGGTGATGTGTTACTGGTAGCTCCTCCCCCTAACAGTTAGAATCACTCCCTAGGGCACACTTAACCCCTTCAGCGCCACCTAGTGGTTAACCCCCTTCACTGCCGGTGTCATTTTTACAGTTATCAGTGCATTTTTATAGCTGCATAAATGACAATGGTCCCAAAATGGTGTCAAAAGTGTCCCATGTGTCCGCCATAATGTCGCAGTCACGATAAAAATTGCAGATCGCCGCCATTACTATTAAAAAA
This sequence comes from Rana kukunoris, assembly GCA_029574335.1. Classification (NCBI taxonomy): domain Eukaryota; kingdom Metazoa; phylum Chordata; class Amphibia; order Anura; family Ranidae; genus Rana; species Rana kukunoris. Next base: position 227,403,250 of record CM056055.1, on the reverse strand, counting down.
AAAAAAAATGCCATAAAACGACCCCCTATTTTGTAGACGCTATGGGCCAGATTCATCAATAGTTACGCCGCGTAACTTCTAAAATGCGCCGCCGTTTTTTTTTTTTTTTTTTTGTATTCAGAAAACAAGATAACGCCGGGTTTGAGCGAATTGGATTACGCTGTCGTATCTTAGCTGCCTATTTACGCTGGCCGCTAGGGGCGTGTACGCTGATTTACGCCTAGAATATGTAAATCAGCGAGATACCCCTTATTTACGAACGTACGCCCCGCCCGACGCAGTACAGGTACGCCGTTAACGCAAGGCGTTTCCAGGCGTAAAGTTATTCCAACAAAAAGACGGCGCAGCCAATTGTTAAGTACGGACGTCGGGACCGCGTCGAATTTTAACATTTTTACATCGTTCGCGTAACTCGTCCGCGAATGGGGCTGGACGTAAATTACGTTCACGCCGAAACCAATGAGTCATAGCGGCGTCATTTGGAGCAATGCGCACTGGGATACGTCCACGGACGGCGCATTCGCCGCTAGTAAAAAAAAAACGTCATTTACGTGGGGTCACGCTAAATAAAACGCGCCCACATCAATCACATTATTTGACTTAGGCGGGATTACGCCGGCCCATTTACGCGACGCCGCCGTAAAAGGGAGCAATTGCTTTGTGAATACAGCACTTGCCTCTCTAATTTACGACGGCGTAGCGTATCTGAGATACGGTACGCCCGCACGACTTTACGCCGCACTGCGTGAATCTGGCCCTATAACTTTTGCGCGAACCAATCGATAAACGCTTATTGCGTTTTTTTTTCCGTATATTTATTATAGCAAAAAGTAAAAAAATATTGTTTTTTTTTTTTCCCAGAAATTGTCGCTCTATTTTTGTTTATAGCGCAAAAAATAAAAGACGCAGAGGTGATCAAATACCACCAAAAGAAAGCTCTATTTGTGGGGAAAAAAGGACGCCAATTTTGTTTGGGAGCCACGTCGCACGACCGCGCAATTGTCAGTTAAAGCGACGCAGTGCCGAATCGCAAAAAGTGGCCTGGTCTTTGGCCAGCCAAATGGTCCGGGGCTTAAATGGTTAATGTATGGGTAGGGGGCGGGACATAAAAGAGTGAAAAATATGGCAGACAGTCACATTCACGTCTCATTCACAGAAACGTATAAACGTCTGCGGATCGTTTTCCTCCGATGGCGTCCTGCTTCCGTAGCGATATCGCTGAGATATGCGCAATATTGCATCGCGGACGTCGCTTCGGTCGCTCGTACATCCAGCATCCGCGGCGAGCCAGCCGCGCTCGTCATCTGCTGTCAGGACGGATCTGCATCGAGTTTTGCTTCCTCCTCGTAAATGGGAAGTGAAGGCGCAGTCAGGCGTCGCGCAGTTCACTGACCATTACCGAAAACGCCATTTGAAGTTCAGTAAACTTTTGCCGTAGCGGGTGGCAGCTCGGAGCTGGCGGAGGGAAGTAACCTGCGCCGTGTAACGAAGAGCCGGACGCCAAAAGCCTCCACCCACTCCTCCGACCACGACTCTTCCCTCCTGGAGGGCCAATTCCATTCCGCACTGGGGTGGGGGTGGGAGGGGGGGGGGGCGCTGCCGGCACAGACGCTGCCGCTGTTCTAATGTGACGTGACAGGCGGTGACAGATGACAGGCCGAGGTCGGATGTGCAGTGAGCATTGTGCGGAGCGGTGTGCGCTCTCCCATAACGGAGGAACCCGACTGTAAAGAAACCTCCGGAAACCCAGGAAAACTATCGCAACGCATCGGCCGTATTCCCATCCCCCGCCTACAACACACCTATGGATAATTAAGGTGTATTCTGTACTGAAGATTAACCACTTCAGTCCCGAAAGGATTTACCCCCCCCTTCCTGACCGGGGGCCATTTTTTTTTGCGATTCGGCACTGCGTCGCTTTAACTGACAATTGCGCGGTCGTGCGACGCGGCTCCCAAACAAAATTGACGTTTTTTTCCCCCCCACAAATAGAGATTTCTTTTGGTGGTATTTGATCACCTCTGCTTTTTTCTTACTTTTTGTGCTATAAGCAAAAAAATCCTGGCCGCAGCTTGCCGCGATCCTGGGAAAAGGCTGCGAGGCCGGACGCCGCGGACTAGACCTTTTAGCTTGCGGGCAGGATTTTTTTAGGCGAGGCCGCGGCTTCGGCCTAGTCCGCGGCCTTTTCCCAGGATCGCGGCAGACTAGGCCGAAGCCGCGGCCTTTTCCCTAGATTGCGGCGAGCTGTGGGCGGGATTTTCTTCAGACGAGGCCGCGCCTTTAGCCTAGTCTGTGGCCTTTTTCCAGGATCGCAGCGGACTAGACCAAAGCCGCGCCCTTTTCCCAGGATCGCGGCAAGCTGCGGGCAGGATTTTTTTTAGGCGAGGCTTCGGCCTTTTCCACAGCCATTTCCCAGGATCGCGGCGAGCTGCGGGCAGGATTTTTTTTAGGTGAGGCTTCGGCCTAGTCCACAGCCTTTTCCCAGGATCGCGCCGAGCTGCGGGCAGGATTTTTTTTAGGCGAGGCTTCGGCCTAGTCCACAGCCTTTTCCCAGGATCGCGCCGAGCTGCGGGCAGGATTTTTTTTAGGTGAGGCTTCGGCCTAGTCCACAGCCTTTTCCCAGGATCGCGGCGAGCTGCGGGCAGGATTTTTTTTAGGCGAGGCTTCGGCCTAGTCAACAGCCTTTTCCCAGGATCGCGGCAAGCTGCGGGCAGGATTTTTTTTAGGCGAGGCTTCGACCTAGTCCACAGCCTTTTCCCAGGAAGGTGTCGAGCTGCGGGCAGGATTTTTTTTAGGCGAGGCTTCGGCCTAGTCCACAGCCTTTTCCCAGGATCGCGGCAAGCTGCGGGCAGGATTTTTTTTAGACGAGGCTTCGGCCTAGTCCACAGCCTTTTCCCAGGATCGCGGCGAGCTGCGGGCAGGATTTTTTTAGGCGAGGTTTCGGCCTAGTCCACAGCCTTTTCCCAGGATCGCGGCGAGCTGCGGGCAGGATTTTTTTTAGACGAGGCTTCGGCCTAGTCCACAGCCTTTTCCCAGGATCGTGGCGAGCTGCGGGCAGGATTTTTTTTAGGCGAGGCTTCGGCCTAGTCCACAGCCTTTTCCCAGGATCGTGGCGAGCTGCAGGCAGGATTTTTTTTTTAGACGAGGCTTTGGCCTAGTCCACAGCCTTTTCCCAGGAACGTGTCGAGCTGCGGGCAGGATTTTTATTAGGCGAGGCCGCAGCTTCGGTCTAGTCCGCGGCCTTTTCCCAGGATCACGGCAGACTAGGCCGAAGCCGCGGCCTCGCCTAAAATCTCCTGCCCACAACTCCTTAAGACCGGCGCAGTGTCCATCAGGAGAAAAAAACTCGAATCGTGAATCAAGTTTTTTTTTTTTAAATCGCTGATTTTTTGGGGGGGGCCAAAATCGCCCAGCTCTACTGAGAGCATGCTCACAGCACAGTGACCGATCTGTCAAAGACAACTATCGGCCTCTATTGATGATAGATAGGTGGAAAGGACCTACAAAATGATATGGTCACTATGTTTGAGTGTCACATGATCAGTAACCAGTCCCACTGGCTCCTGATTATTTGACCACTACGACAGCCAATCATAGTGGTCACTTGATTGGCCGGTCCTTCCGGTTATAGAGAAGGAAAAAAACATTAGACGAAACGCGTTGGAGCAGGGCAACAAAAACCTGGCAGAATAAGTGGTACTTACAAGCAGGGCTGTGGAGTCGGTAGATACATTTTCCGACTCCTAAGTGTTCCGACAATCTAAATTTAGTAGGAGTTGGAGTCGGTGCATTGTTTCTTTTTGGCAACCATGGGCACCGCATCCTCCGGACCAAATAGGAGAGAGACCTTCAAGGCTTATTATCAGTGCTCAGTTCTCAGTCTTCTGTGGGCCATTTCAAATGATCTGTTGAAAAGTGGAAAACTGTTCTGTGGTCAGATGAATCGCAAATTGACATTCTTTTTGGCAACCATGGGTGCCCCATCCTCCAAGATAAAGAGGAGATAGACCTTTTGGCTTGTTACTAGTGCTCAGTTCTCAGTCTTCTTTGGGCCAAAGCTCATATAAAATGGTCTGTTGCAAAGTGGAAAACTGTTCTGTGGTCAGATGAATCGCAATTTGACATTCTTTTTGGTAACCATTGGCACCGCATCCTCCAGACTAAATAGGAGAGGGACCTTCTAGGCGTGTTATCAGCACTCAGTTCTCAGTCTTTTCTGGGCCATTTATAATGGTCTATTGGTCTGGCTTGGTACTAGCGCTCAGTTCTCAGTCTTCTTTGGGCTGATTCTCGTATAAAATGGTCTGTTGCAAAGTTGGAAACTGTTCTGTGGTCAGATGAATCGCAATTTGATATTCTTTTTGGCAACCACGGGTGCCCCATCCTCCAAGATAAAGAGGAGGCTTGTTACTAGTGCTCAGTTCTCAGTCTTCTTTGGGCCGAAGCTCATATAAAATGTATAAAATGGTCTGTTGCAAAGTGGTTTAGATGAATTGAAATGTTACACTTTTTTTGGCAACTATGGGCACCGCATCCTCTGGACTAAATAGGAGAGGGAACTTCTAGGCTTGTTATCAGCGCTCCATTCTCAGTCTTCTGTGGGCCATTTTGAATGATTTGTTGCAAAGTGGAAAACTGTTCTGTGGTCAGATGAATTGAAATTTTACATTATTTTTGGCATCCATGTGCACCACATCCTCTGGACTAAATAGACGAGAGACCTTCAAGGCTTGTTATCAGTGCTCAGTTCTTGGTCTTCTGTGGGCCATTTCAAATGATCTGTTGCAAAGTGGAAAACTGTTCTGTGGTCAGATGAATTGCACTTTTTTTTTTGGCAATCATGGGTGCCCCATCTTCCAAGATAAAAGAGGAGATAGACCTTTCGGCTTGTTACTAGTGCTCAGTTCTCAGTCTTCTCTGGGCCATTTATAATGGTCTGTTGGTCTGACTTGTTACTAGCGCTCAGTTCTCAGTCTTCTTTGGGACGAAGCTCATATAAAATGGTCTGTTGCAAAGTGGAAAACTGTTCTGTGGTCAGATGAATTGAAATCTGACATTATTTTTGGCATCCATGTGCACCACATCCTCTGGACTAAATAGGAGAGGGACCTTCTAGGCTTGTTATCCACACTCAGTTTTCAGTCTTCTGTGGGGCATTTTGAACGGTCTGTTGCAAAGTGGAAAACTGTTCTGTGGTCAGATGAATTGAAATTTTACATTATTTTTGGCAACCATGGGCACCGCATCCTCTGGACTAAATGGGAAAGGGACCTTCTAATCTTGTTATTAGCACTCAGTTCTCAGTCTTCTGTGGGCCATTTCAAATGATCTGTTGGTCTGGCTTGTTACTAGCGCTCAGTTCTCAGTCTTCTTTGGGACGAAGCTCATATAAAATGGTCTGTTGCAAAGTGGAAAACTGTTCTGTGGTCAGATGAATTGAAATTTTACACTATTTTTGGCAACCATGGGCACCGCATCCTCTGGACTAAATAGGAAAGGGACCTTCTAAGCTTGTTATCAGCACTCAGTTCTCAGCCTTCTGTGGGGCATTTTGAATGGTCTGTTGCAAAGTGGAAAACAGTTCTGTGGTCAGATGAATTGAAATTTTACATTATGTTTGGCAACCATGGGCACCGCATCCTCCAGACTAAATAGGGACCTTCTAGGCTTGTTATCAGCACTCAGTTCTCAGTCTTCTTTGGGCCATTTTTAATGGTCTGTTGCAAAGTGGAAACCTGTTCTGTGGTCAGATGAATTTAAATTTTACATTATTTTTGGCAACCATGGGCACCGCATCCTCTGGACCAAATAGGGACCTTCTAGGCTTGTTATCAGCGCTCCGTTCTCAGTCTTCTTTGGGCCATTTTTAATGGTCTGTTGCAAAGTGGAAACCTGTTCTGTGGTCAGATGAATTTAAATTTTACATTATTTTTGGCATCCATGGGCACCGCATCCTCTGGACCAAATAGGGACCTTCTAGGCTTGTTATCAGCGCTCCGTTCTCAGCCTTCTGTGGGCCATTTTGAATGGTCTGTTGCAAAGTGGAACGTTTTTTACACCTTTTTTTGGAATTGGGGTTGTGGGTTTCAGGTCCAAATAACCCTTAAAGACTTTTAGTATCATAGTAATCATATTCTGTATCTTTGCTGGGACTTCAGCCCCTTCTGGAAAGCTCTGTGTCGCCTTTCTACTTTTCAGGATGATCATCGTTATTATTATCTATAGAAACCAAAATTAAAAGGTCTGCAGTCATCGGTGATGCACCTCCATCCCTGTATGCATTTTTCTGCATATTGTTATTATTTCTGTACACAAATACACTCTCTCCATCAACGTGCAAGGCTGTGCGTTTGCGTTCCCGTATCAGTCACTCTTCGTACACAGAGACCGCAGACAGATCCCTCGTTCAGCCCGGGAGCCGCTCTTAATTACGGATGTTTATTAGCAGCGCGCGGGGGTCTGACGCGTTAATTAATAAGACAATGCCGGATAGGCACCTCCAGTAAACATAATCACACAAAATTAATACGCGATTATAAGGGCGAGCGCACTCCGCGGACGAAATGATGTAACGGAGTCAATGATTTAATTAATATCTAATTGCAGCGTAAACATAATTACAGGTAATGAGTGCGTAAGTATACGGTGATGCGAGGTAATTAGACGCGCGGGTGGGAAATTTGTCGCCGTCTCAACCCCCCCCCCACGGCAGATGGATTTTCGCACAAATCCGGCTAATTTTCAATTAGAGATCAAAAAAAATAAAAAAAAAACTCTCACCCCGACAGAAGTGCTCCAGAACAATAGACGGTGGGGTCGGCACGCCGGGGAGACCTGTGAAAATACGCCAGGGAAGGTCGAAATAAATTAGAGTGTTACTCCTTTTTTTTTTTTTTTTTCTTTTTTTTTTATATTCTTTTTTGAAAGATGAAATGAGACCTGGCCTTCTTATTCTCCTTTTTTTTTTTTTTTTAAATACGCCTCGGAGAAAGAAAAAAAAAAAAAACCGCGGGCTCCGAAATTTCTTTTCATTCGCGGCTTTTTCGTCTTGTTAACATGTGTTGCCTTTGGGGTAATCAGGGGAAAAAAAATATTATGTCCTTTCACAATTACCAGGTTTTCCGAATATTAAAATGTCTCGGCGCATTGGCACTGTTAGTTTGATTGGTATTCTAACCTTTGACTATCGCATAAAGTGAGCCGCGCTCGCAGCCAATATCGCTGGGCTGAAATTTAATTCCGAAATGATTCCAGATAATAGGCAGCCGGGGTAATATATGCATGAGAAGGGATATTATGTTTTTTTTTTTTTGGGGGGGGACGGATGCAAGCAGGGGCCAGGGCTCGGCAGTTGAGTAATAGCCCACAGTCACTTATAATGTGTGGGCCAGGAATATCTGACTGTCGCCGCTGCCACAGGAAGCGTTAAATCAAAAAAAAAAAAAAAAAAAAAAAACGCCGGGGCGGCCACCGAGCCAACCGTGTTGCCTGCGCCTACGCTCTTTTTTATTTTTTATATCTTTCTTTCTTTTTCTTCTCTACTTGGTTTTCCGAGTTGGGAAGGTTAAATACCGACGCCGACTGTATATCCTGAAGATCAGTCGTGAGGAGCGGTGACAAGGTGAAATAAACACCGCACCTCTTACATCTCCATTTTCACCTGCTGGAGGCGATTGTCGACCCTGCGCGCGCCGCGTGTTGCTCTGGGAACTGAAGGCGTCCTCCTCCTCCTCCTCCTCCATTTTTATTTATTTTGATACATATATTGCTTTATTTGTGACCAAAGGGCAAAGAAAGATTCAGTTCGGTGGAATTTTGGCAAGTCGCTCTTTTTTCGTAAACGCAATTTTTTTATTTTTGCGTTTTCTGTAGTTAGACTCCACCGCCATTTTTCACCGCCAGAGTTCTGAGATCTTTTTTGGGCATTCTAAAAGCGGTAGTTAACCAAATTTTTTATTAGCCCTGTAAGACAATGTCATAATATGCTGGTATGCATCGCACACTATTATTATTGCCGTATTTATCGGCCTATTGCGCGCACCCGCGTATAGCGCGCACCCCTTCTCTGGACGTGAAATTCCTGAATTTTTTTTTTTTTACTTACAGTTTTGGTGTCTTGACCGGCGTCCATCGGCGGCCGTGTCCGGTCCGGCGTCCGCCTGCGGCCTTCGTGGTGTCCTCCCCGCGCTGTCTCTGAGCCGATCCCCGCTTCCTGCGCTGTGTTTGAACGCCTCCGCCGCCAACATATACCGAGCACAGTACACTCGGGCACGCTCGGCTCCTCTCGCATAACCGCGAGGGGAGCCGAGCCTCGCCGACTGTACCCAAGTGTACTGCGCTCGGTATATGTCGGCGGCAAAGTTCAAACACAGCGCGGGAAGCGAGTATCCGCGTATATATCGCGCACCCACGATTTTGCCCTGATTTTAAGGGCAAAAAAGTGCGCGGTATACACGATAAATACGGTATATAGGATTTCTATAGCGCCAACAGTTTGCACAGTGCTTGACAACATGGGGCTGACAGTACAATTACATTACAAATCAATACAGGAGGAATCAGAGGGCACTTACAGTGCCTTGAAAAAGTATTCGTACCCCTTAAAAAATTTCAAATTTTCTCATATTACAACCAAAAACCTAAATGTATTTTATTGGGGTTTTATGTGATAAACCAGTGACAACGTACCTCGGCACCCCAGTTGTTTTGGAACTACATTTCCCATGATGATCACCCATGATGCTGAGTGCATGAGCATCATGGGAAATGTACTGTATATACTCGAGTATAAGCCGGGGCACCTAATTTTACCACAAAGAAAAATGGGGAAAACTTATTGACTCGAGTATAAGCCTAGGGTGAGAATGTAGCAGCCACTGTAAGCGGAAAAGAGGGTCAACAATGCCCATTTGCACGCCTCACTGTGCCCATGACCTTACTGTGCCCATGACCTTACTGTGCCCATGACCTTACTGTGCCCATGACCTCACTGTGCCCGTGACCTTACTGTGCCCATACCTTACTGTGCCCATGACCTCACTGTGCCCATTACAGCCTCACTTTGCCCATTGCAGCGTACCTGAAATTCTTGACAGGCTGCGCTGCAGGCGTCCATTAAAACTTGCAGCTTCCTCCTGGTCCCGTCCCATTCCGTGATAGGCATTTGACACTGTGTTCAGTGTTCCGCCTATCATGGAATCCTGCAGGGTATACTGGAAGACCTGCCAGGGGTACTTCAAATCCTGAAAAATCCGACAGGGATCCTGTGAAGTTTGAGCCTGGATATTCCATGTTTTTGTATGTATATGCGCCCTTTCCAGCGCTCCTTATTGTATAGACCAGTCATAGGTAGGGGCAGTGACTTTTGTTTAAAGAATCCTGTGAAGAACCCTGAAAGACCTGTTTTGAATGGAATCCTGAAAGACTCGGCAGGGACTCGCTGGATCTTGGAAGAATTGGCGGGGATCCTTTGAGTTCTGTAACAATCCTGAAAAATCAGACAGAGATCCTATGAGGTACCTTGGAAGACCTGGCAGGCATGGGATTCTGAAAGGCAGGTCCAGCTGTTTAGCTGGTGTGTTTAGCTGGTGTGAATTGGACCATTGATTGATGCTGCAATCAATGCTATTCACCCTTATGAACTCCTGGAGGTAGTTAAGGTCTTAGGAATCCTGACAGACCTGGTGGGGAACTTATGAAGTATGCTGACAGATCCTGCAAGGCATACCAGAAGACCTGGAAGGCATCCCACACATTCTGAAAGATCCAAAAGAGATCCCATGAGGAATGCTGGAAGGTGCAGGCAGAGGTTGTGGCAGGTCTAGACAGCGGTGGCATGCAAGAGAGTCGTCTGGTCAAGGCAGGGCTCTTGGTGGGCAGTAAGCAAGAGAGTAGTCAGGTCAATCCAACCTGGTTAAAGGACATTGCTGGCATTCACCTTCATGAACTACTGGAGGTAGTAAAGGTCTTAGGCAGACCTGGTAGATCTCATGAAGTATCTTGGAAGACCCAGCTGGAAGACCTGAAAGGTATACTGGAAGACCTGGCAGGGATCCTTCAAATCCTGAAAATGCTGATAGGGATTCTGTGAGGAACCTTGGAAGACCTGGCTGGAATGGAATCCTGAAAGACTCGGCAGGGACTCATTGAATCCTAAAAGAGTTGGCGGGGATACTTTGAGGTCTGTAACAACACTTTTGTGGGTGGGTTGTGACCAGGGAGGGACGCCAAGACTGTGGCCATACAAGAGGCAGGTCCAGCTCTTTTACTGGAGTGAACTGAACCATTGATTGACGCTGCAATTAAGGCTATTCACCTCCATGACCACAGATGTACAGGTGCCACTTGATTCTATGTGTTGTGTATGTATAGGTATCACATGATCAGGGTTTCTTGGTGTACAGGTGTCACATGACCCCATGACAGGTGGTCAGGTCCAAAGTAGAGGTCTAGGCAGAGGTGGCATGCAAGAGTGTAGTCTGGTTGAGGCAGGGCTATTAGTGGACAGTAAGCAAGAGTGCAGTCAGGTCAATCAAGCCTGGTTAAAGGACATTGCAGGCATTGTTACTGGAAAATTCCTGGAGGTAATGAAGGTCTTAGGAGTCCAGTAGGGATCTCATGAAGCATCCTGAAAGACCCGGGAAGAATCCCTCAAGGTATGCCGGAAGGCCTAAAAATGATCGTACAAATTCTGAAAGATCCAACAGAAATCTCGTGAGGAGTCCTGGAATACCCAGCAATAATCCTGCATGGTATAATGGAGGACCTGGAAGGTATCCTACAAATTATGAAAGATCCAACATGGACCCCATGAGAAATCCTGGAAGACCCAGCTAAAATCCTGCAAGATATACTGGAAGACCTGGCATGGATCCTTCAAATCCTGAAAAATCACATAGGGATCCTGTGAGGAACCCTGGAAGACCTGGCTGGAATGGAATCCTGAAAGACTCGGCAGGGACTCACTGGATCCTGGAAGAGTTGGCGGGGATTCTTTGAGGTCTGTAACAATTTTTTTGTGGGTGGGTGGTGACCAGGGAGGGAGGCCAAGACTGTGGCCATACAAGAGGCAGGTCCAGCTCTTTTACTGGAGTGAACTGAACCATTGATTGACGCTGCAATTAACGCACTTCACCTCCATGGCCACAGATGTACAGTTTTCACTCAATTCTATGTGTTGTGTATGTAGAGGTATCACATGATCAGGGTTTCTTTGTGTACAGGTGTCACATGACCCCATGACAGGTGGTCAGGTCCAAAGTAGAGGTCTAGGCAGAGGTGGCATGCAAGAGTGTAGTCTGGTTGAGGCAGGGCTCTTGGTGGACAGTAAGTAATCAATCCAACCTGGTTAAAGGACATTGCAGGCATTGTTACTGGGAACTCCTGGAGGTAATGAAGGTCTTGTGAATCCAGTAGTGATCTCATGAAGTATCCTGAAAGACCCGGTAAGAATCCAGCAAGGTATGCTGGAAGACCTGGAAAGGATCGTACAAATTTTGAAAGATCCAACAGGAATCCCATGAGGAGTCCTGGAAGACCCAGAAAGAATCCTGCATGGTATAATGAAGGACCTGGTATGTATCCTACAAGTTCTGAAAGATCCAACATGGACCCCATGAGAAATTCTGGCAGACCCAGCTAAAATACTGCAAGATATACTGGAAGACCTAGCATGGATCCTTCAAATCCTGAAATATCCGATAGGGATCCTGTGAGGAACCCTTAAAAAGACTCGGCAGGGACTCGCTGGATCCTGGAAGAGTTGACGGCGATCCTTTTTGATTTCTGTAAACAAAAATGTTTGTGGGTGGGTGGTGACCAAGGAGGGACACCAAGACTGTGGTCATACAAGAGGCAGGTCCAGCTCTTTATCTGGAGTGAACTGAACCATTGATTGCTGCAATTAACGCTCTTCACCTCCATGGCCAGGTGTCGCTCGTTTTTACGTGTTGTGTGTAGAGTAGAGGTCGACCGATATGGTTTTTTTTCTGGCCAATGCCGATATTTGGAAATCGTGTGGGGCCGATGGCCGATATGTGTTGCTGATTTTTGCGGCCGATATTTTAAGCCGATTTTTTTTTTCACATCATCAGTGCCAACCAGTGCATCACCTCATCAGTGCCTCACATCAGTGCCCACCAGTACAGCCCAATGTCATTCACTGCCACCTCATCAATGCCCACCAGCGCTCCAGGCCCTGTTCCATCTCCTAGCCTAGCACAAGAAAGCTCCATTCGTCCCTGGCCTTGACGTGCTGCCCCGCCTCTGCCTACAATCCCCAGAATGCAGAGCGGGCCTGTAACAGCCAATCGGCGGCTGCCGCTGCCGACATTCTACACTGTAAAAAAAAAAAGTCCCCTGATGTGCTGCGCGCCCTGCCTCTGCCTACAAACCCCAAAATGCAGCGCGGGCCGTTAACATTTTGGGGTTTGTAGGCAGAGGCAGGGGGTGCAGCACGTCAGGGGACGTTTTTTTTTTTTTTACAGTGTAGAATGTCGGCAGCCGATTGGCTATTACAGGCCCGCTGGTTGGCTTCCGACTTCCTTAAACTAAAAAAAAAAGTCAGCAGATAGCAGCGAGCGGGCCCCTCCTCCTCTGTGGGTGTAAACAGAGAGGAGGGCCGCCGCGCTGGGTGTACCAAGATGGCCGCGGCTCTAGAGCTAGGCCGAAGCCGCGGCCTTTCCTGATGCTGTGACCGCGGCGGCAATCCGCGGATTGCCGCCGCGCTCACAGCATCAGGGAAGGCCGCGGCCTTGGCCTAGCATCCGGATCCGTGGCACCGCTAGCGCCATGTTAAAAATCGGCCGATGCCGATTTCTCCAAAACGGCCAGATATCGGCCGATAGATCGGCCTGCCGATATATCGGTCGACCTCTAGTGTAGAGGTATCAGATGATCAGGGTTTCTCTGTGTGCCGGTGTCACATGACCCCACGTGTTGTATATGTAGCGGTATCACATGATCAGGGTTTCTTTGTGTGCCGGTGTCACATGACCCCACGTGTTGTGTATGTAGCGGTATCACATGACTGTTTGTCTTGTGTATGTATTTGGGTCACATGTTTCTATTGCTGGAACAAAGCCGCGGTGATCCCAGCGATGATGTTGTAGGCATTGTGGTGACATTCAGAGATGAGTTTTGCTGCATGAAATGGCATCTTATGAATCTCCCTCTCGGACTGACGTCTTCCGCTCCGGCGAGTCCATGATCCACGGAAGCCCACAACACATTCTGTTTAATTATAATAATCCCGGATAAATATCCATTGATCTTTAATTAACATTAAGATGATTTAATGTGCCCCTGGAGCATAAAGAGCTCTTAAAATGGTTTAAGCACGGTACATTTCACTTATTCTCGCGGCTCGTTCTTCTCCCCGAGAGGAGACGAATGTTTATCCGACGTGATAGGACAGGCGTTCTCCTGGAAGTTTCCGTCTTCACATTTGCCTTTTGGGGTCAACATCAACTTTTGTTTCTCTTTTGTGGATCTCCGGTCCTTCTCTCCGGGCCTCACAAGGAACCCCAGGAGTGTCACGGCTTCTAAGTTCGTTTTCAGAAAAAAGAAATGTCATTTCTACTCCTTATGAAACTTCCTAAAGCAATTTTTGGAAGAGATTTAAAGTGTTTCTTCAACAAGGATTTTATTTTTACCATTTTGCTAACTTTTTGGACCTGTCCGGTTCTTATTTCTGTTTGTGTTCCCCATTGGGGAGCTTCGCTCTCTCTCTCTACTGTCAACGAAACAAAAAGTGACAGGAAATCCATAGATCTACAACTGTCACCGGAACAAGAGGTTAGAGGACATCTTCCAATGGAGACACCTGACAAGGGCGGTGAAGCCCAATATAAGCTTAAAAAATATTACACATCTTTTTGGCCTGCACAAGTTAAATAAAATGTCAGCTTTTTTTTTTTCTCCCTCCCCCACTGTAATATCCACATCCCTCCCACTGTAATATCCACATCCCCCCACTGTAATATCCACATCCCCCCCACTGTAATATCCACATCCCCCCACTGTAATATCCACATCCCCCCACTGTAATATCCACATCTCCCCCCACTGTAATATCCATACCCCCCCACTGTAATCTCCACATCTCCATCTCCCTACTGTAATATCCACATCTCCCCCACTGTAATATCCACATCCCTCCACTGTAATATCCACATCCCCCCACTGTAATATCCACATCCCTCCCACTGTAGTATCCACATCCCTCCACTGTAATATCCACATCCCCCCACTGTAATATCCACATCCCCCCACTGTAATATCCACATCCCCCCCACTGTAATATCCACATCTCCATCTCCCTACTGTAATATCCACATCCCCCCACTGTAATATCCACATCCCTCCCACTGTAATATCCACATCCCCCCACTGTAATATCCACATCCCTCCCACTGTAATATCCACATCCCCCCCACTGTAATATCCACATCTCCATCTCCCTACTGTAATATCCACATCCCCCCACTGTAATTTCCACATCCCCCCACTGTAATTTCCACACCCCCCCACTGTAATATCCACACCCCCCCACTGTAATATCCACATCCCCCCACTGTAATATCCACATCCCCCCACTGTAATATTCACATCCCTCCCACTGTAATATCCACATCCCCCCCACTGTAATATCCACATCTCCATCTCCCCCACTGTAATATCCACATCTCCCCCACTGTAATATTCACATCCCTCCCACTGTAATATCCACATCCCCCCACTGTAATATGCACATCCCCCCACTGTAATATTCACATCCCTCCCACTGTAATATCCACATCCCCCCACTGTAATATCCACATCTCCATCTCCCTACTGTAATATCCACATCCCCCCACTGTAATTTCCACATCCCCCCACTGTAATATCCACACCCCCCCACTGTAATATCCACACCCCCCCCCCACTGTAATATCCACATCCCCCCACTGTAATATCCACATCCCTCCCACTGTAATATCCACATCCCCCCACTAATATCCACATCTCCCCCACTGTGATATCCACATCACCCCCCCACTGTGATATCCACATCTCCCCCCCACTGTAATATCCACATCTCCCCCCACTGTAATATCCACATCCCCCCCACTGTAATATCCACATCCCTTCCACTGTAATATCCACATCCCCCCACTGTAATATCCACATCTCCATCTCCCCACTGTAATATCCACATCTCCCCCACTGTAATATCCACATCTCCCCCCACTGTAATATCCACATCTCCCCCCACTGTAATATCCACATCCCCCCACTGTAATATCCACATCTCCCCCCCACTGTAATATCCACGTCTCCCTCCCCCACTGTAATATCCACATCTCCTCCCCCCCACTGTAATATCCACATCTCCATTCCCCCACTGTGATATCCACATCCCCCACTGTAATATCCACATCCCCCCACTGTAATATCCACATCCCCCCCACTGTAATAGCCACATTTCCCCCACTACAGTGGCTTCACTAGGGTTGGTGTCTCAAGACAGTAACCCCCCCCCCCCCCAGTGTAGACTCCCCCCACAGTAGTAAAGACAGTATCCCCCCTCAGTGCAGACACCCCCCAGTAGTACAGGCAAGGTAGTGACCCCCCAGTAGTACAGGCAAGGTAGTGACCCCCCAGTAGTACAGGCAAGACAGTGATCCCCTCCAGTAGTACAGGCAAGGCAGTGACCCCCCAGTGGTACAGGCAAGACAGTGACCCCCCAGTAGTACAGGCAAGACAGTGACCCCCCCCCCCAGTAGTACAGGCAAGGCAGTGACCCCCCAGTGGTACAGGCAAGACAGTGACCCCCCCCCAGTAGTACAGGCAAGACAGTGACCCCCCAGTGGTACAGGCAAGACAGTGACCCCCCAGTAGTACAGGCAAGACAGTGACCCCCCAGTGGTACAGGCAAGACAGTGACCCCCCAGTAGTACAGGCAAGGCAGTGACCCCCCAGTAGTACAGGCAAGGCAGTGACCCCCCAGTAGTACAGGCAAGACAGTGACCCCCCCCCAGTAGTACAGGCAAGACAGTCACCCCCCAGTAGTACAGGCAAGGCAGTGACCCCCCCAGTAGTACAGGCAAGACAGTGACCCCCCAGTAGTACAGGCAAGACAGTGACCCCCCAGTAGTACAGGCAAGGCATTGACCCCCCAGTAGTACAGGCAAGGCAGTGACCCCCCAGTAGTACAGGCAAGACAGTGACCCCCCCCCAGTAGTACAGGCAAGACAGTGACCCCCCAGTAGTACAGGCAAGGCAGTGACCCCCCCCAGTTGTAGAGGCAAGATAGTGACCTCCCCCCCAGTGCAGACCCCTCTTCGGTATGACTGCCAGTCCCCCTTACAGGCTCCTCCTCCTCTGTGGGTGTAAACAAAGAGGAGGGCCGCCACCGGGTGTACCGGAGCTAGGCCGAGGCCGTGGCCTTTCCTAATGCTATGGCCGTGGATCCCATAGTGTGCCGATCTGAAGGGGGCGACCCGTTCGGATCACGTATCAACGGTGATCCACTGTGCCACTACTTTTTACATATGGTATATACTCCTTCTCATATGATCCGTAGAGGCCCGGGCATTGAGCGGCTGGGCCTTCGCAGAGTACATGCGCGCCAACACAGTAATAGCGTTGCGTCATCTGTAGTCGGTGGCAAGACTCGGTTTCCGATGGAAGAGTAATGGCGGTTTCCAGGTGCCGTGAATTATTGGAAGCTGGCAGGTGTTTGATTATAATCTTTTCCTTAACAAAAGAAATACGCATCGGAGTGTTAAGAGGAGAATGTTCTGGACTCTTCTTTGCCGAGCCCCCGGTAATGAGCAATAAATTCCACCTCCACCATCCTTCCATTATTAATTGTCCAGAAGATGAATCTCGGGCGTCCCGTCCTGCAGAATTCTGAACCGGTGGGAGATGGGACTATATCACGTTATATGGTCCAATTATGTCTCTGGTAATCCGGATAAGTGAAATGTCACCTCAGAAGAAGCTGTATATACTGCGAGTATATATAAATATATATGCAACCCATACATACAAAGGCACCAAAACAAATACCGTATATACTACAGTGTAATCTGACCCGAATATAAGCCGAGGCACCTAATTTCACCACAAAAAAAATATATGGGAAAACGTATCGACTCGAGTATAAGCCTAGGGTGAGACTGCGATTCTGACACGCAAAAAAAAAAAAAAACACGCATGCTCGGAATCATTGAACTTCATTTTTCTCGGCTCGTTGTAGGGCTGTACGTCACCGCGTTCTTGGTGGGCGGAATTTGGTGTGACCGTGTGTATGCTACACAATTTGAGCCGGAATTCCGTCAGAAAAAAAAAAAAAATCACGTATTTCTTGTCTGGCTTTCCGATTGTGTGTACTGGGAATACCATTGGAAGTACTGGCAGGGGTTCTGGAAATACCATTGGAAGTACTGGCAGGGATTCTGGGAATACCATTGGAAGTACTGGCAGGGATTCTGGGAATACCATTGGAAGTACTGGCAGGGGTTCTGGGAATACCATTGGAAGTACTGGCAGGGATTCTGGGAATACCATTGGAAGTACTGGCAGGGGTTCTCGGAATACAATTGGAAGTACTGGCAGGGGTTCTGGGAATACCATTGGAAGTACTGGCAGGGATTCTGGGAATACCATTGGAAGTACTGGCAGGGATTCTGGGAATACCATTGGAAGTACTGGCAGGGATTCTGGGAATACCATTGGAAGTACCAACCGGGATTGGTGAAAGTCCCAGAACAGATTCTGGGAGTACCATTGGAAGTACTAGCAGATATTTTGGGAACACCGTTGGAAGTACTAAGTACTGGCAGGGATTTTGGGAATACCATTGGAAGTCCTGGCAGGGATTCTAGGAATACCATTGGAAGCACTGGCAGGGATTTTGGGAGTACCATTAGAAGTACTGGCAGGGATTCTGGGAATACCATTGAAAGTACTGGCAGGGATTCTGGTAATACCATTTGAAGTCTTGACAGTGATTCCCTGGAATACCATTGATAGTTCTGGCAGGAATTTTAGGAGTACCATTGGAAGTACTGGCAGAGGTTCTGAGAATACTATTGGAAGTACTGGCAGAGATTCTGGGAATACCATTGGAAGTACTGGCAGGGGTTCTGAGAATACTATTGGAAGTACTGGCAGAGATTCTGGGAATACCATTGGAAGTACTGGCAGGGGTTCTGAGAATACCATTGGAAGTACTGGCAGGGATTCTGGGAAAACCCATTGGAAGTCTTGGCAGTGATTCCCTTGAATACTATTGGAAGTACTGGCAGGGATTCTGGGAATACCATTGGATGTACCAGAAAGGATTCTGGAATTCTGATTGGTTATCCTATGTGTAACTGTTAGGAGAGCAACCAGTTTTGGGCCGTAGAAGGAAGCTGTCGATCAACCAATGGGGGTTACTGACAAGAAGCCGACTGTGTAACTGGAAAATGTCTCCCCGCCGCTCCCGAGCCTCACACTGCACATCATTTAAGTTCTGATAAATCCCTGAACCTCGTACTTGTGTCTTGTTTATGTCTTGAATCTCTGACTTGTAATTCATCTCCGTAGCGTCCTCCGTATTAATACTTTACGATCCTGATGCGCCCCCGTAGCCGCGTATTATTGTCATCCATCGCTATGTAATAGACGCCGAGCAGACTTCCCGTCCTCAGATCCAGGCTGTTAGGATCAGCGGGACGTCCTATCTGCATGATGTGAAGGACGTTGCGAGAAAACGTGCGTTTTTATTGACGCCTCGCTCATAACCCTTCAGTCTGTAACGGTGTCACATCAAAGCGGTGAAAATTTACGGCCCTCTTTTGTGTGATTCACATATGTAACGCGCTGTGAAGTGAGCGAGGGGAGAGAGCGACGGCACGAAGATTTATTTATTCCTATTTTCCTCCTTTTTATTCGCAGCGCCATATTTAATCTCGCTGTACTTAACATAGATCCGACCGCCGCGCAGAGCGAACCCGCGCGCCGCCATTGTCATTTTCCCCCCCCTCCTCGTCAAAGCCTGACACTTGTCTTTTGGCGACAAGCACTTCATTTGTGGGTTTTATGGCGGGATGAAAAATATATGAGTATTGTGGAGAGAGAGGAGGACGGTATTGTCCTGGTCTGCGGGAAATTCTGCTGAAGATAAAAAAGATGTGTGAGATCTCCTCGGGAGCCACTTACTGTAGAAAGGGAATTATCATCAGAGCTCCGGCCCCCCCCCCCCCCCTCCAGTCTTGCACAGTTGTACCGTCTCCTCTCCTGGACTGAAATGGCTTCCTCTGATTTCACTGCACACTGTGAGCTTCTGAGCCTGCTCAGGCCCGGTCACGTGATTTCCGTCATTGGCAGCTGCAGGGGAGAGGACAGAGCGCTTGACAACAGCTGGTAAAGACTGGAGTGGTGTTGTCACCCATAGGCTTGAATGGCTGTATGCGCCGGGATCGAGCACTCCTGTGCCTTGTTGGGGGCACTCATTCTCAGTTTTAGGTGCTCACCTTTGGTGTGGCCTCCACGTCTAGGGTGTTTCCTCAAGCTGCTAGGCTTCCGGTCCTAGCATTGCCGAGATGGCGAAGGTATGATCGGCTATCTGACGGCTTTTCTTCTGCCACCATTGTCTTGTGCTTGCGATTATGTAGCTCTCTCGGCAGGAGATTGGTTTAAGTGTTTGACCTTGAAATGTCCGCCTTAACCCAACCAGGCGTTTGGTTTATCTTGAGCACGGTGTAGACCAAAGTGCGCCTCCCACCAGATAAGGTTCAGAATCTTCGGATTACGGTCCGGTTGCTGCTGCCCCACTGATGGTCTTTGCATTCTCTGTGGCCATTATGCATAAAAGGGAACCGCCTGGCACAGGACCTGGAAGACCATTATGAGCACTGTAGTCACCCATAGGCTTGAATGGCACATCCGTTGCCTGTGATCCATCCTCTCCCCTGCAGCTGCCTCAGGCTGACACAGGGGAGCTGGATCACATGGCCGGAGTGGGCTGACAATAGGTAAGCATTTACTTCTTGCCTACATGGGTTAGTCAGCATTGGTGTTGGGAGGGGGCACAGCGAGAGGATTTCCCTGACCGGGAATCAAACCCGGACTGTAGCTGCTAGAGTACGGAATCATAGCTATTAGACCAGGGGTCTCCAAACTTTTCAAACAAAGGGCCAGTTTATTGTCCTTCAGACTTTCGGAGGGCCGGATTGTGGCCAGCAGGGGCAGAAAATGTCAGCATCAGTGAGAATAAATATGGCCTCAGGATTGGTGGTCAATAGGAGGAGTAGTGCCCCTATTAGTAGGAGGACTGGTATCTCATAATTGGTATCGGTGGAAGAAAGAGTTGGTGTTAGTGGGAGGTAAAGTGCCTCACATCAGTGGAAGGAATAGTGCCCCAAGGGCTGGATAGAAGCTACTAAACTATCAGAGAGAAGTTGGGGGGGGGGGGGGGGGGTAAGACAGTTTTAGAGTTAAGCTGGGGAATTTCCCCCTTCCCCCGGTGACAGTGTGCAGGAGTTTTCTCCCCGCACCCATTGTCACATTTTAAAAATGGATCCCCCCCACTGATGTAGGGCCTTATAGTGTGCCTCTTCGAAGGAGTCACGTATGGGCAGTCCCATGCTTGGGCCCTGCAGAAGACAATCCTATCCAGGTTGGACAAGTCTCCTATGGCCTTTGACATCTGGATCCCCGTGGGACACTTGGGAGAGCCTCCCCTCTCTGGTAGCTTTGGTCTTCGGGCCGGGAAGCCTTTTCTCCCCTCACTGGAAGCTGGTCATACCAGACCCCAGTCTGTGTGGGTGTGGGGGCTCTGGGTCAGAGGTTGTCCCAGGGCTGTTGGACACTGAAGGAATCTCAGCTCCCTATCAGTGTCCTGAAGCCACAGACGGATCAGTCTATGTTGAACGTAGGGGGGTGGAGCTTCTTTGAGAGCACCATCAGAATCCAGTAGGACAAAGTATGGTTGTGGCCTGGGTCAATGACTAGGGTGGGATCAGTCTTTGTCGAACGTAAGGGGTGGAGCTTCTTTGAGGGCACCTGTCAGGATCCAGTAGGACAAGGTACGGTTGTGGCCTGAGTCAATGACCAGGGAGGGCCAAGGAGTTTGGTAGTGGCACTGGAGGCTTTGTATATTCCTCAGTTGGCGGACCTTCACATGCCGGCTCTTATTTACATCACTGGAGTAGTCCACTTGCAGCGACCTACCTCTGTTGTCAGCCACTGGATCAAGAGATGGTCCCTGCACTTGGATGTGTTTCGTCAAATTTGCGTGGGTACGCTGGATGTGGATATACTGGCTTCCCTTCTCCACAGGAAGGTGCCCAGATTTGTGGCGAGTGCAAGGACCCCCATGGCAGATGCAATGGATGTGCTGGAGGCAGTCTTATCTTTTTTACGTGTCTTCTACTCAAAGTTGTTTCTTCACCTGCTGCACAGAATTGAGACCAAAGGAATTTTGCTCATCTGGTGGCCTTAGGCTTGGCCTCCTCGTTCGTGATACGCCGACGTGGTCTGGCTGGTCACGGACGCTCCTTGGTGGCTTTTCCTCCTGTCTCATGGATCGATCTTCCACTCTGCCTTCCCATCTCTGTCTGACGGCATGGCTCTTGAGAGCTATGTTCTGTGAGATAGGGGGTTGTCAGATGCAGTCATCACTTCATTGAAGGCATGCAAATCTTATTTCTCATCGCGCCTAGAAGGCTTACATTTCTGGGCGTGAGGCTTGGTGTCTATCCTCACTCCTTTGTGGCAGCTCGGAGTTTGGGCCTTTTTTTCAATAGAGAGTTGAGCATAAGCTTGCCTTGGGTATCATTCAGGGCCAGGTTCCTTTCCTGGTGATCTCCTTTCCAAGTCCCTTGTCCCAGGTACTCTTCCATCTGCCTCCTCATCCATGGGGTTCACCTTGTGGTGTCCCACTTGCGTTGTGGGACTTAAACCTGGCTTTTTGGGTCCTCTAGAAGCTCCTCTTTGGGGGTTTTAGGGATATTCCCCTACTTGCCCTCTGGTTGCCAATACTGTCATGACTGTCCTGCAGGATTCCCTTGGCTTTCATAGACCTTAGGTCACCTGCTCCCACATTCCTGTATGCGCTGGGATCCAGCCTTCCTGTGCCTTGTCGGGGGCATGCATTCTCAGTTTGAGGTGCTCCCCTTTGATGTGGCCTCCACGCCTAGGGTGTTTCCCCGAGCTGCTAGTCTCCGGGCCTGGCATTGCCGAGATGGCGAAGGTATGATCGGCTTTCTGATGGCTTCCTTCTGCGAACAGTGTCTCGTGCTCGAGTGCTCTCGGCAGGAGATTGGCTAAGAGTTTAACCTTGAGATGTCCGCCTTAACCCAACCAGGCGTTTGGATTACCTGGGGCTCATTCTCGACTTGGTGTAGACCAAAGTGTGCCTCCCACCAGATAAGGTTCGGAAACTTCGGACTGCGGTCCGGTTGCTACTGCCCCACTGATGGTCTTTTCATTCTCCGTGGTCACTATGCAGAAACGGAGCCGTCTGGCACAGGACCTGGAAGACCACGGTGAGCACTGTAGTAGCTCGAACTACTACAGATCAGTCCCTCATGTATGAGATACAAATACACGACAACAGGGCCGCCATCAGGGGGGTACAGGCAGTACACCTGTAAGGGGCCCCCGATGGAAACCCCCCCTTTTTTTATTTATATATATTTATTTATTTATTTTTGTTTTTTTGTAAGGGGTCCGAAGGTCCTTTTTTTTTAAATAAAAATAAATAAATAAAATGTAATATATATTTTGTTTTATTTTTTACTAAAGGGCCCAGAGGTCCTCAGGGCCACGGATGACAACCCCCCTTTTTTTATATATTTATATATAAAAATAAAAAAATTATATATATATTTTCCTATTATTAAAGGGCCTGGAGGACCCCAGAGCCAAGGGTGACAACCCCCCCTTATATATATATATAAATATTTATTTTTTATTTTATTTTATATATTTTTTTTATTAAAGGGCCCAGAGGTCCCAGAGCCACGGATGGCAACCCCCCCTTTTTATATATATAACAAAAATATATATTTTTTTCCTATTATTAAAGGGCCCGGAGGACCCCATAGCCATGGGTGACAACCCCCTCTTTTATATATATATATATATATTTTTTTATTTTATATATTTTTTTCTTAAATATATATATTTTTCTTATTAAAGGGCCCAGAGGTCCCCAGGGCCCCAGATGGCAACCCCCCAACACCACCCCCCCCCCGGTTCTCTGCTCCAGGGGGCCCATGCCTGAAGCTGTGTGAGGGGGTGGGCCCCATAATTCCTGATGGCGGCCCGTGCACGCCAAGCTGACCAAAATCAGATGAGAATTTTCTTGAATTTCGTGTCCATCCCACGGCCCTGTTCCAGGGAAGGGACCTATCCTGGGTTTGGCGGTTGCATGCTGCAGTTTTGACCTTGTCCAGCACACATGCGGAGGGTGTGCAGTGCAGACTCCATGCAGCCTGTTTATAGCACGTTCTCCATCGTCCGTGAAACAGAAGAGATTTCGGCTTCTTTTTTTCTTTTTTTTTTCCTGAAGATTTCCTGGCACTGCGGCCTCTTATTTCCCCGATCCGCTCACGTTCCTGATATATTACCGGCATATAAAAAAAAAAGCGGATCGTACCGGAGAAACACATTTACTGCCTTAAAAAGGGTAACGGTCATATTTATTATCATTGTGCTTTTATGATTTTATTTTATTATTCTTTTATTAAATACATAAGGAGAGCGCCGCGCAGGAGGAGGAGGAGGAAAAAGGCGTAATTCACCGCCGTAATCTGCCGAGTCAGGATCCTGAGCCGGCGCGACCGCAACTTCCTTCCCCTGGAACTGGCCGGCACCGCGCTCGTCTCTGACGAAGGACGCCCCGCCCGGCGCTTGTGAACTACTGATGGCGCCACAGCCGCCCACAGGAATACGTCTGTTCTCAATGGCTCATTTCTTGTTAGGATTTAACCCCTTGCTGGGGGGGGGGGACCAGGAAAGGCAAAGATATCAGCAGTTTACCAGGGTCCTTGTGCCCAGGGGTGGGAAGGACTTGCCCAATCATGTGAGTACTGTGATTGACTGCTGCAGTGGTCACATGATTGGGAGCCGGTCCAACCGATCGGACCAGGAGCTTTTTTTTTTCAGGGGTGGGCAAAAGGGGGCACTTTATATCGTAGGGATTGGGGCCCCGCAAGTTCCTTCTACTTTAAGGCTGACAGGAGTAGTGACAGCGGTACCACTACTTCTGTCAGCCCAGCGCTGGAAGCAGCGAGGAGAGAGCTGGGAAGAGGTGCAGGCTGTGCTCCTCCCCCACTACTTCTGTCAGCCCGGGGCTGGAAGCAGCGAGGAGATGAGGAGAGAGCTGGGAGGAGGTGCAAGCTGTGCTCTTCCCCCACTACTTCTGTCCTGAGGGAAAGCACAGCCTGCACCTCCTCCCAGCTCTATCCTCCTCTCCTCGCTGCTTCCAGAACTGGGCTGACAGAAGTAGTGGGGGGGGGGGGCACAGCCTGCACCTCCTCCCAGCTCTATCCTCCTCTCCTCGCTGCTTCCAGAACTGGGCTGACAGAAGTAATGGGGGGGGAAGTAGTTTGGGAGCCTGCACCTCCTCCCAGCTCTATCCTCCTCATTTCCTCGCTGCTTCCAGAACTGGGCTGACAGAAGTAATGGGGGGGGGGGGGCAGCACAGCCTGCACCTCCTACCAGCCCTATCCTCCTCTCCTTGCTGCTTCTAGAACTGGGCTGGCAGAAGAAGTGGGGGGGGGAGATCACAGCCTGCACCTCCTCCCAGCTCTATTCTCCTCTCCTCGTTGTTTCCAGAACTGGGCTGACAGAAGTAGTGGGGGGGGGGGGGAGAGCACAACCTGCACCTCCTCCCAGCTCTATCATCCTTTTCCCCTTGCTGCTTCCAGAACTGGGCTGACAGAAGTAGTGGGGGGGGGGGGGGGAGAGCACAGCCTTCACCCCCTCCCAGCTCTACCCTCCTCTCCTCGCTGCTTCCAGAACTGGGCTGACAGAAGTAGTGGAGGGTGGAGCACAGCCTGCACCCCCTCCCAGCTCTATCCTCCTCTCCTCGCTGCTTCCAGAACTGGGCTGACAGAAGTAGTGGAGGGGGGAGAGTACAGCCTGCACCCCCTCCCAGCTCTATCCTCCTCTCCTTGCTGCTTCCAGAACTGGGCTGACAGAAGTAGTGGAGGGGGGAGAGTACAGCCTGCACCTCCTCCCAGCTCTATCCTCCTCTCCTCGCTGCTTCCAGATCTGGGCTGACAGAAGTAGTGCTACCGCTGTCACTACTCCCGTCAGCCTTAAAGTAGAAGGCACTTGCGGCGCCCCAGTCCCTACGATATATAGTGGGCCCCAGGGGCCACTGCACCTGAAAATTTCCGCAGCCCTCGTTGCTTTTCTTTTTATTTCTTTTTTTTTTTATTATTGTAATCCACCTGCGAGTTCTTTGTGCGGAGTGGAAGGATGCAATAATTTGTATAAATGGCTTTATTAGCGGCCCGCAGCTGTACGTCCGCCCGCAGAGCCGCGCTCCTCCTCCTCGCAGGTTCCTCGCGGTTCACGTTCCTGATGAAATATATCGCCTGAGAATAAAAAAAAATAAAGCACAAGATGATGTTTGTTCTGCCTAATTATCACAAGTGTTGCTTTACGAGGATTGCTGCACATTACGCTTTTATTGTGCTGTAATTATAGCAGCAGCCTGTGGTCTGTGTCATAAAAAGAGCAAAAAAATGCCTCATTATCCCGGCAAAGAAAGCTTTCCCTCCTGTTTTTATTATTGTTATCCCCCCCCCCTCTCCCCTCCTCCGACCCCCCCCCCCCCAACCACCCCTCTTTTGTTTTAATTTTTCAAGCGGTGGAATTGTCTGCTAATCCTGAGAGGGGTCGGCTCTTTAACTCTTTCCGGCGCCCTCAAGAGAAGAAAGAGAGAACAGGACGGGGCGGCGTTTACAGCAGATGTTCCTAAAATCGCGCCAAACTGGTGGCGGCTTTTTAAACAGTTTAAGTTTCTGGTATTCCCGGGGGGGGGGGCGCCAGTGCGCCAAAACATTGGCTCTTAATTAAATTATTTTGTATTTTATAATTTTTTGGGGAGTCGCACTTACCTAGGTGGGGGCTGCATCTGTCGCCCGCCGGCTCTAAGGCTGAGAAGCGTGCGATCTAACACTGCCGATCGCCCGATTCTCAGAACTCCCCGAGCAGAGAGGGCTGGTGATGGTCAGTCACCGGCTCTCCATTCTGCCCCCCCCCCCCACTGTTCACTAAGGCGCTGGGCTATAGAGGGGGCGGGAGTGGCCAGGTCAGGCTTTTAGTGGTTCTCTGCTCTGCCCCCCCCCCCACACTGCTCACCAATGCGCTTGGCCTCAAAGGGGGTGGGAGGGGCCAGTTCAGGCTCTTAGCGGCTCTCTGCCCCCCCCCCCCCCCACACCGCTCACTAAAGTGCTGGGCTGTAGAGGGGGCAGGAGCGGCCAGTTCAGGCTCTTAGCGGCTCTCTGCTCTGCCCCCCCACACTGGTCACTAAAGTGATTGGCCTCAAAAGCGGTGGGAGTGGCTGGTTCAGGCTCTTAGTGGCTCTCTGCCCCCCCCCCCACACTGCTCACTAGGGCGCTGGACTGTAGAGGGGCGGAAGCAGACTGTTCAGGCTCTTAGTGGCTTTCTGCTCCCCCACAACGCTCACTAAAGTGCTGGGCTGTAGAGGGGGCAGGAGCGGCCGGTTCAGGCTCTTAGCGGCTCTCTGCCCCCCCCCACACCGCTCACTAAAGCGCTGGGCTGTAGAGGGGGCAGGAGCGGCCGGTTCAGGCTCTTAGCGCCTCTCTGCTCTGTGCCCCCCCCCCCACACCGCTCACTAAAGCGCTGGGCTATAGAGGGCGCGGGAGCGTCTGGTTCAGGCTCTTAGCGCCTCTCTGCTCTGTGCCCCCCCCCCCACACTGCTCACTAAAGCGCTGGGCTATAGAGGGCGCGGGAGCGTCTGGTTCAGGCTCTTAGCGGCTCTCTGCTCTGTGCCCCCCCACACCGCTCACTAAAGCACTGGGCTGTAGAGGGGGCATGAGCGGACAGTAGAAAATTGACAGTAGATGGAGAGATACAAAGTAACATTGTTTATAAGCATTGATCAGACGGGAGATAGAGAGATACAAAGTAACATTGTTTATAAACACTGATCAGTAACAGTTACAATGTATCATTCATCTGCATATGATGTGATAATTTTTATTTATTTTTAAAGTACCCTTGTCCCCGTGTGCTCGCACGCAGAAGCGAACGCACACTTAAGTACGCAATTCCCGCCCCCACATATGAAAACGGTGGTCAGACCACAAATGTGAGGTATCGCTGCGAACGTTTTGCGCAATTTTGAAGCGTGACATGTTGGGTATCTATTTACTCGGTGTAACTTCATCTTTCACATTATGGAAAAAAATTGCGCTAACTTTACTGTTTTTTTTTTTTTTTTTTTTAAGCATGAAATGTGTTTGAAAAATTGCTGCGCAAATACGGTGCGAAATTAAAAGTTGCAATGACCATCATTTTATTCTCTAGGGTCTCTGTTAACAAAAAAAAATATATAATGTTTGGGGCATTCTTATAGGCGGCGGGAGGGGGGGGTGCTTCTTCGGGCAATCGGGGGCCCAGAGAATGAATTGGCTGGCGTTGCCTGGGAAGCATAGAGACCCCCAGTCATCTCCATGACCGTCGGAGGCCCGGGTGCGACGTTATGACGTCACGCCCGGGTACCCGGAAGTAAACAAAGCCGCAATCGCAGCTGTCGGCATGAGATCGGTGAATTTTTTTTCACAATCTCATGCTTGTAAGCCTGGAGGAGAGATGTGGGGGGTGGAGGGAGAGGTCTTATTGACTCCGCCTCTATCCATAAAGAGGACCTGTCACACTGATGTTTACATTCCTTGTAATAGGAATAAAAGTGATACAAAAAAAAAAAAAGTGTAATAATAAAAAAAATGACGTAAAGTAAAACTAAAATTAAAATTGTTGTTTTTTTAAAACGCCCCTGTCCCCGGGAGCTCGCGCTCTGAAGCGAACACGCATGCAAGTCCCGCCCACATATGTAAACGCCGTTCAAACCCCACATGTGAGGTATCGCCGCGTGCGGTAGAGCGCATGCAACATTTCTAGCACTAGACCTCCTCTGTAACTTGAAAATAGTAACCTTTAGAGCGTCGCCTATGGAGATTTTTAAGTACCGAAGTTTGGCGCCATTCCACGAGTGTGCGCAATTTTAAAGCGTGACGTGTTGGGTATCTATTTACTCGGTGTAACATCATCTTTCACATTATACAAAAAAATTGGGCTAACTTTACTGTTTTGTTGTTTTTCAATTCATGAAGCGTGCGAGGAAAAAAAGTTGCAATGACCGCCCTTTTGTTCCCTAGGTGTCTGCAAAAAAATATATATAATGTTTGGGGGGTTCTGATTAATTTTCTAGCAAAAACAATTGTGATTTTTACATGAAGGTGAAAAAGAGCCAGAATAGGCGCGGTGGACAAGTGGTTAAACATTGCCCCTCCCCCCACGGATCGGCCTACGCAGATCAGACCGCCGATATTTCCGGTGACGTCGTCGATAAATATCTGCGTGTTATTACACGGAGGATCTCTAATTGCCGCCTGGCGTTCCAGTGAATGTTGCGATCACTGCGGACGGGCGGCGGCGGTGGCGGCGGCGGCTGGTGATGTTTATTTTTATATTTTTGCAGCCAGCTGGTAACTCATTGATTGATTGAGTAAATGCTCGGCGCGTATCAATCGATGAGCCATTGAGATAAGTGAGATTTTCACATTCACATCACGCCGGGTGAAAAGCCGTTTTGTGCCGACGGAACGTTGTGTGTGACGAGGGGGGTCAGCGGGGGAGGAGCGCCCGGGTCGCACGCCGCCGATCTTCTGGAGTCACACTTTAGGCTTTTGTACTAACAGATGTTTATAGTGTACAGAGTGCGACCCTCACCTTGTAAAACGACCCAGAGAGTGCAAAGTAGACATCCAAGACAAAAAACGTGTGTGTGTGTGTGTGTGTGTGTACGCTATGGGGCAGATTCTCGTAGATTTGCGTATCTGGCGGCGTAGCGTATGTCATTTACAATACGCCGCCACAAATTATTGGAGCAAGTGGCGTATTCTCCAAGCACTTGCTCCGTAATTTGCGGCGGCGTATTGTAAATGGCCCCCGGGGTTTCCCCGCGTAAATCAAAGGGGGCGGCTTGTATTTAAATTACGCGCGCCCCCCGCGCCGAACGAACTGCACATGCGCCGGCCTTAAACGTAGGCCACTGCGCATGCTCCGTAGTACGCCGCATATACATTGGTTGCGACGTGAACCTAATTAACGCACAGCCCTATTCGCGACGAGTTACGTAAACGACGGAAAAACCCGACGCTGTCCCGACGGCCACACTTAACATGGCGTACGACGGACCGACGTAAGGTTACCCCTCATATAGCAGGGGTAACCTCAAGTGTACGCAAACGACGTCGACGCGGCGCAAAAACGTTCGGGAATCGGCTCATTCGCATATTCGGCGGCCGGCGTATTATTGCATTTAGGATCCGGCGGTGTAAGTGACTTACGCCAGTCGGATTCTAGCGTAAAACCGGCGTATCATGTTTTCAGAATAGAAAACAATGATACGCCGGCGGGAAATTCGAATTACGCCGGTGTATGTGTAGATACACCGGCGTAATTCGTTTGAGAATCTGGCCCTATATTTCCAAAAGTATTGGGACGCCGGCGCTTACACGCACACGGGGCCGGATTCAGAAAGAATTGCGTAAGTTTACGCGGGCTTAGCGTATCTCATTTACACTACGCCGCCGTAACTTACAGAGGCAGGTTCCGTATTCAGAAAGAATTTTTACGGCGGCGTAGCGTAAATGGGCCGGCGTAAGCCCGCCTAATTCAAAGTAGGTGGAAGGTGGGCGTGATCCATGTAAATGAACCGTGACCCCACGTAAATGAATGGCGCATGCCGCCGTCCGTGGAACGTAACCCAGTGCGCATGCTCAGAATCACGTCAGATAGAATGCCTAAGATACGTCGAAAATAACTTACGCACAGCCCTATTTCGCGTACGTCTTACGCAAACGACGCATAATTCGACGCTGTCCCAACGTCCATACTTAACATTGGCTGCGCCTCATATAGCAGGGGTAACTTTACGCCGGTCGGACGCCTTACGCAAACGACGCCGGGCGCAACTACGTTTATGAATCGGCTTATCTAGCTCATTTACATATTCGAAGCGTAAATCGACGGAAGCGCCACCTAGCGGCCAAGCGTAAATATGCAACTATGATACGACGGCGTAAGCGACTTACGTCGGTCATATCTTGGCAAAATTCCGGCGTATCTTGCTTTCTGAATACAGAAAAAAGATACGCCGGTGCATCCTAGAACTTACGCGGCGTATCAACAGATACGCCAACGTAAGTTCTTTCTGAATCCGGCCCATGATCTTTAATGGCCTCCCAGTCTTAGTCCGGAGGGTTCAATATTGAGTTGGCTCCGCCCTTTGCAGCTATAACAGCTTCACCTCTTCTGGGAAGGCCGTCCACAAGGTTTAGGAGTGTGTCTATGGGAATGTTTGACAATTCTTCCAGAAGCCCATTTGTGAGCCGATCCTCCTCTTCTAAGGGTCCCTTAACAGCTGTCTCGCCTCCTCCCCGCAAGAGCTAACCCCCTTCAAGGGAAGTTCTCTCCCAAGGGAGTGCCTCAGTGTGAAAGGGGCTTAAAGGTGAACAGGTTAAGAGCTGACTGGGCATACTGGGGCAGGGAGTTCCAGAGGATGGGGCGGGGTTCTGGAGGACAAGCATGGGAGAAGCTGACAAGGGAGCTAGAGAGCGGGAGGTCCTGGGACGAGAGAAGAGGAGGATTTCGGTGTTTTATGGTTAGTATTTTGAATTTTATATGATTGGGTAGAGCAGAGGTCTCCAATCTTTTTAAACAAGGGGCCAGTTTATTGTCCTTCAGAATTTAGGAGGGCCGGTTTGTGGCCGGTGGATGCAGAAAATGTCCCGGGCCCGGCATCGGTGAGAATAAATATGGCCTCAGTGTTGGTGGTCAGTAGGAGGAGTAGTGCCCCTATCAGTACGAGGAATGGTATCCCATCATTGGTATCGGTGGAAGAAACAGTGCCCCATAGTTGCTGTCAGTGGTATGAATAGTGCCACGAGGGCCAGATAAAGGCAAGCAAAGGGCCACATCTGGCCCTGGGGCCGCAGTTTGGAGA
The DNA here is from genome assembly GCA_029574335.1 of Rana kukunoris. Classification (NCBI taxonomy): domain Eukaryota; kingdom Metazoa; phylum Chordata; class Amphibia; order Anura; family Ranidae; genus Rana; species Rana kukunoris. Next base: position 227,372,004 of record CM056055.1, on the reverse strand, counting down.
CCCCTGGGGTAGAGGAAGCCAGGAAAGAGATTGGCAAAGAGAAGCAGCAGTCACGGATCGGTTCTGAAAATCTTATGAGCATGATTGTTGACTTCCTTTTCCGTATTAGAAAAGGAAGCCCCGTAATTCGCACATGTGTGTTCTTGAGTGTCGCCGGTGGGAGGGCGATATCGGCACGGATGGGCTGACGCTAATCTTGCGCCATGTGTGTTCTTGAGTCTCGCCGGTGGGAGGGCGATATCGGCACGGATGGGCTGACGCTAATCTTGCGCCATGTGTGTGTTCTTGAGTCTCGCCGGTGGGAGGGTGGTATCGGCACGGATGGGCTGACGCTAATCTTGCGCCATGTGTGTGTTCTTGAGTCTCGCCGGTGGGAGGGCGATATCGGCATTGATGGGCCGATGCTAATCTTGCGTCATGTGTGCGTTCTTGAGTCTCGCCGGTGGGAGGGCAATAACGGCACGGATGGGCTGACGCTAATCTTGCGCCATGTGTGTTCTTGAGTCTCGCCGGTGGGAGGGTGATATCGGCACGGATGGGCTGACGCTAATCTTGCGCCATGTGTGCATTCTTGAGTCTCGCCGGTGGGAGGGTGATATCGGCACGGATGGGCCGACGCTAGCCTTGCGCCATGTGTGCGTTCTTGAGTCTCGCCGGTGGGAGGGCGATATCGGCACGGATGGGCTGATGCTAATCTTGCGTCATGTGTGCGTTCTTGAGTCTCGCCGGTGGGAGGGCGGTATCGGCACGGATGGGCCGACGCTAATCTTGCGCCATGTGTGCGTTCTTGAGTCTCGCCGGTGGGAGGGTGATATCGGCACAGATGGGCTGACGCTAATCTTGCGCCATGTGTGCATTCTTGAGTCTCGCCGGTGGGAGGGTGATATCGGCACGGATGGGCCGACGCTAGCCTTGCGCCATGTGTGCGTTCTTGAGTCTCGCCGGTGGGAGGGCGATATCGGCACGGATGGGCTGATGCTAATCTTGCGTCATGTGTGCGTTCTTGAGTCTCGCCGGTGGGAGGGCGGTATCGGCACGGATGGGCCGACGCTAATCTTGCGCCATGTGTGCGTTCTTGAGTCTCGCCGGTGGGAGGGCGATATCGGCACGGATGGGCTGACGCTAATCTTGCGCCATGTGTGTTCTTGAGTCTCGCCGGTGGGAGGGTGATATCGGCACGGATGGGCTGACGCTAATCTTGCGCCATGTGTGTTCTTGAGTCTCGCCGGTGGGAGGGCGATATCGGCATTGATGGGCCGATGCTAATCTTGCGTCATGTGTGCGTTCTTGAGTCTCGCCGGTGGGAGGGCAATAACGGCACGGATGGGCTGACGCTAATCTTGCGCCATGTGTGTTCTTGAGTCTCGCCGGTGGGAGGGTGATATCGGCACAGATGGGCTGACGCTAATCTTGCGCCATGTGTGTTCTTGAGTCTCGCCGGTGGGAGGGCGATATCGGCACGGATGGGCTGACGCTAATCTTGCGCCATGTGTGCATTCTTGAGTCTCGCCGGTGGGAGGGTGATATCGGCACGGATGGGCCGACGCTAGCCTTGCGCCATGTGTGCGTTCTTGAGTCTCGCCGGTGGGAGGGCGATATCGGCACGGATGGGCTGATGCTAATCTTGCGTCATGTGTGCGTTCTTGAGTCTCGCCGGTGGGAGGGCGGTATCGGCACGGATGGGCCGACGCTAATCTTGCGCCATGTGTGCGTTCTTGAGTCTCGCCGGTGGGAGGGCGATATCGGCACGGATGGGCTGACGCTAATCTTGCGCCATGTGTGTTCTTGAGTCTCGCCGGTGGGAGGGTGATATCGGCACGGATGGGCTGACGCTAATCTTGCGCCATGTGTGTTCTTGAGTCTCGCCGGTGGGAGGGCGATATCGGCATTGATGGGCCGATGCTAATCTTGCGTCATGTGTGCGTTCTTGAGTCTCGCCGGTGGGAGGGCAATATCGGCACGGATGGGCCGACGCTAGCCTTGCGCCATGTGTGCGTTCTTGAGTCTCGCCGGTGGGAGGGCGATATCGGCACGGATGGGCTGATGCTAATCTTGCGTCATGTGTGCGTTCTTGAGTCTCGCCGGTGGGAGGGCGGTATCGGCACGGATGGGCCGACGCTAATCTTGCGCCATGTGTGCGTTCTTGAGTCTCGCCGGTGGGAGGGCGATATCGGCACGGATGGGCTGACGCTAATCTTGCGCCATGTGTGTTCTTGAGTCTCGCCGGTGGGAGGGTGATATCGGCACGGATGGGCTGACGCTAATCTTGCGCCATGTGTGTTCTTGAGTCTCGCCGGTGGGAGGGCGATATCGGCATTGATGGGCCGATGCTAATCTTGCGTCATGTGTGCGTTCTTGAGTCTCGCCGGTGGGAGGGCAATATCGGCACGGATGGGCTGACGCTAATCTTGCGCCATGTGTGTTCTTGAGTCTCGCCGGTGGGAGGGTGATATCGGCACGGATGGGCTGACGCTAATCTTGCGCCATGTGTGTTCTTGAGTCTCGCCGGTGGGAGGGTGATATCGGCACGGATGGGCTGACGCTAATCTTGCGCCATGTGTGTTCTTGAGTCTCGCCGGTGGGAGGGCGATATCGGCATTGATGGGCCGATGCTAATCTTGCGTCATGTGTGCGTTCTTGAGTCTCGCCGGTGGGAGGGCAATATCGGCACGGATGGGCTGACGCTAATCTTGCGCCATGTGTGTTCTTGAGTCTCGCCGGTGGGAGGGTGATATCGGCACGGATGGGCTGACGCTAATCTTGCGCCATGTGTGCATTCTTGAGTCTCGCCGGTGGGAGGGCAATATCGGCACATATGGGCTAACGCTAATCTTGCGCCATGTGTGTTCTTGAGTCTCGCCGGTGGGAGGGCAATATCGGCACATATGGGCTAACGCTAATCTTGCGCCATGTGTGCGTTCTTGAGTCTCGCCGGTGGGAGGGCGATATCGGCACGAAGGGGCTGATGCTAATCTTGCACCATGTGTGTGTTCTTGAGTCTCGTTGGTGGGAGGGCGATATCGGCACGGATGGGTTGACGCTAATCTTGCGCCATGTGTGTGTTCTTGAGTCTCGCTGGTGGGAGGGCGGTATCGGCACGGAGGGGCTGATGCTAATCTTGCACCATGTGTGCGTTCTTGAGTCTCGCCGGCGGGAGGGCGGTATCGGCACGGAGGGGCTGATGCTAATCTTGCGCCATGTGTGTGTTCTTGAGTCCCGCCGGTGGGAGGGCGGTATCGGTGTGGATGGGTTGACGCTAATCTTGCGCCATGTGTGTGTTCTTGAGTCTCGCTGGTGGGAGGGCGGTATCGGCACGGATGGGCTGACGCTAATCTTGCACCATGTGTGTTCTTGAGTCTCGCCGGTGGGAGGGCGATATCGGCATTGATGGGCCGATGCTAATCTTGCGTCATGTGTGCGTTCTTGAGTCTCGCTGGTGGGAGGGCAATATCGGCACGGATGGGCTGACGCTAATCTTGCACCATGTGTGTTCTTGAGTCTCGCCGGTGGGAGGGCGATATCGGCATTGATGGGCCGATGCTAATCTTGCGTCATGTGTGCGTTCTTGAGTCTCGCCGGTGGGAGGGCGATATCGGCACGGATGGGTTGACGCTAATCTTGCGCCATGTGTGTGTTCTTGAGTCTCGCTGGTGGGAGGGCGGTATCGGTGTGGATGGGCTGATGCTAATCTTGCACTGGTGGGAGGGCGATATCGGCACGGAGGGGCTGATGCTAATCTTGCGCCATGTGTGCGTTCTTGAGTCTCGCCGGTGGGAGGGCGATATCGGCACGGAGGGGCTGATGCTAATCTTGCGCCATGTGTGCGTTCTTGAGTCTCGCCGGTGGGAGGGCGGTATCGGCACGGATGGGCTGACGCTAATCTTGCGCCATTTGTGTATTCTTGAGTCTCGCTGGTGGGAGGGCGGTATCGGCACGGAGGGGCTGATGCTAATCTTGCACTGGTGGGAGGGCGATATCGGCACGGAGGGGCTGATGCTAATCTTGCGCCATGTGTGCGTTCTTGAGTCTCGCCGGTGGGAGGGCGATATCGTCACGGAGGGGCTGATGCTAATCTTGCGCCATGTGTGCGTTCTTGAGTCTCGCCGGTGGGAGGGCGATATCGGCACGGAGGGGCTGATGCTAATCTTGCGCCATGTGTGCGTTCTTGAGTCTCGCCGGTGGGAGGGCGGTATCGGCACAGATGGGCTGACGCTAATCTTGCGCCATTTGTGTATTCTTGAGTCTCGCTGGTGGGAGGGCGGTATCGGCACGGAGGGGCTGATGCTAATCTTGCGCCATGTGTGTGTTCTTGAGTCCCGCCGGTGGGAGGGCGGTATCGGTGTGGATGGGCTGATGCTTATCTTGCACTGGTGGGAGGGCGATATCGGCACGGAGGGGCTGATGCTAATCTTGCGCCATGTGTGCGTTCTTGAGTCTCGCCGGTGGGAGGGCGGTATCGGCACGGATGGGCTGACGCTAATCTTGCGCCATGTGTGCGTTCTTGAGTCTCGCCGGTGGGAGGGCGGTATCGGCACGGATGGGCCGATGCTAATCTTGCGCCATGTGTGCGTTCTTGAGTCTCGCCGGTGGGAGGGCGATATCGGCACGGATGGGCCGATGCTAATCTTGCGCCATGTGTGCGTTCTTGAGTCTCGCCGGTGGGAGGGCGGTATCGGCACGGACGGGCCAAAGCTAATCTTTGACGAGACAATGGCCGCCACACAAAGCGCTAAACTTGCCAAGTTCTTCATTTCTTTGAGGCACTTCCTCTGCGATTCCTGCGCCCGCGGATGTTGAGAATCTGCACAAGAGATGAGTCTTTTAAGTGCTGCAGTGGGGATCCGGCCTGCTCAAGGCCTCCACAACTTCTCTTGAGTAAGACATAAAATGCTGCATTGAACGAGCTCCTTCGGCAAACTTATGAGCCTCTTTGAAGCTCCTGAATAGCCGGTAAATGGCCATCAGTGCTTAGTAACTAACCCCCTGTGAGAGACGAGTTTTCGGCGTTGTGTTCTGTAGGCTGGATCTTGCCCCGCACAGCGCCCGAGCATCCTTCTTCCCCTTGCCTCTCGCCTTTTGTCTGGGACGGCCTTTGAAGCTCGGCTTGCTCCAGACACACCGCTTCGGCATTTCATTAGTTGGCGAGATGATAGCGGGTTTCGCCTTCCGCCTCCTTTCATCATTCTTTACTCTTCATTATGGCGGAGTCGCCGTGGCGTTCCTCTCACTTGTGCCTCTCCTTTTGTTCCCTCTTTGTCTATTTATCACACTGTGAAGGTTGAAAGAGATGTTATTAATCTGCGGGAATGAAGGCAGGATTAGCGGCATGAATCGGATTCTGAGAGGTGTAATGATAGAAAAGACTCGCTCCGCTGGCGGGCCGGGCAAGTTTGATAAATGGGGGGAGCGCGCGGTACTGACTCCGACATTGCCGCCGCCGCCGCAAGCTCCCTTGCCCACTGGGGCGAACCCCGCTTCTCAGATCTGCCAGGCGTCCCCGCGGCAGCCGCACCTGATCCGAGACCATCCCGAGAAACATCAGCCGCAAATAGCATCTGAAATGTGAAAGGAAGAGAGACGGCGAGGGAAGACGAGACATTATTATTATGTCCGCTGTCACATTTCCTGCCTTCCCGTCTCTTCCCCCCGTTTTCCTACCAAATCCTATTATGTGAATGGGATGTTTTACATCGCTTGGCGTGCCGCCCTCCCTCCCTGCGTTCTTCTGCCTTCCATTATTAACAATTTGAAGGTTGTTTTCCATGAAGCTACAAAATAATATGATAACCGTGTGATATCAGATGGGGAGGGGGGGGTGGTATAGCGGATAGGGGGGGTGGTATAGCGGATAGGGGGGGTGGTATAGCGGATAGGGGGGGTGGTATAGCAGATAGGGGGGGTGGTATAGCGGATAGGGGTGGTATAGCGGATAGGGGGGTATAGCGGATAGGGGGGTATAGCGGATAGGGGTGGTATAGCAGATAGGGGTGGTATAGCGGATAGGGGGGGGGGTATAGCAGATAGGGGGGTATAGTGGATGGGGGGGTGGTATAGCAGATAGGGGGGTATAGCGGATAGGGGGGGGTGGTATAGCAGATAGGGGTGGTATAGCGGATAGGGGGGTATAGCGGATGGGGGGTGGTATAGCAGATAGGGGTGGTATAGCGGATAGGGGGGTATAGCGGATAGGGGGGTATAGCGGATGGGGGGTGTGGTATAGCGGATAGGGGGGTAGAGCGGATTGGGGGTTGTATAGCAGATAGGGGTGGTATAGCGGATGGGGGGGTATAGCGGATAGGGGGGTATAGCAGATAGGGGTGGTATAGCGGATGGGGGGGGGGGGGGGTGAATCAATGATGGAGAAGGATCTTGGTATGTGGCCAACATGCGCGCCCGTGGCCCACGGCTGGGTACTAAAACCAACGTATATATACGTTGATGTGCCCAGCCGTGCCATTCTGCCGATGTATATGTGCAGTAGGCGGTCCTTAAGTGGTTAAAGGATCACTAAAGGATTTTTTTTAAGCTAAATCGCTTCCTTTACCTCACTGCAATCCTGGTTTCATGTCCTCATTGTTTGTTTTTGCTGTAATTCTTCTCTGTTCTGCACACTTCCTGCTTGTCTGTTCCCTTATTAACCACCTGGGCCCCCGGGCCATTGTCAATTGACGGCCTCGCGGCGGCTCTGAAAATCCAACAGGACGTCATATGACGTCCTGGATTCCTCCGGCCACTGGGGGGGCGCGCCCCCGAGATGCCGATGCGCGTGCCTGGCGGTCGCGATGTCCGCCAGGTACCCGCAATCGGCAATGACAGAGCCAGGGACGTGGTGCTCTGTGTGTAATGATGGGGTGTAAACACAGAGCTCCACGTCCTGTCAGGGGAGAGAGGAGACCGATCTGTGTCCCTTGTACATAGGGACACAGATCGGTCACCCCCCCTCCCCGCACAGTTAGAACACACCCAGGGAATACATTTAACCCCTTCCTCACCCCCTAGTGTTAACCCCTTCAATGCCAGTCACATTTATACAGTAATTAGTGAATTTTTATAGCACTGCTCGCTGTATAAATGTGAATGGCGCCAAAAATGTGTCCGATGTGTCCGCCGTAATGTCGCAGTCCGCCATTTCTAGTAAAAAAAATAATAATAATAATTCTGTCCCATATGTTTTAAGCGCGTATTGCGATTTTTTTTTTTTTTTTTTTTTACCAAAAATATGTAGAAGAATACGTATCGACCTAAACTGAGGAAAAATAAAAAAAATTGTTGCTTTTTTTCATTTATAGCGCAAAAAATAAAAACCGCAGAGGCGATCAAATACCACCAAAAGAAATCTCTATTTGTGCGGGAAAAAAGGACGCCGATTTTGTTTGGGAGCCGCGTCGCACGCCAATTGTCAGTTAAAGCGACGCAGCGCCGAATCGCAAAAAGGGGCAAGGTCCTTAACCTGCATAATGGTCCGGGGGCTTAAGTGGTCGTTTTTTTGCACTATAAACAAAAATAGAGTGAAAACTTAGAAAAAAAATGTTATTTACTTTTTGCTATAATAAATATCCCCCAACAATATATAAAAAATATTTTTTTTTTTTTCCCCTCAGTTTACGTATTCTTCTACATATTTTTGGTATAAAAAAAATCGCAATAAGGGTTTAATTAGTTTGCGCAAAATTTATTGCGTTTACAAAATAGGGGATAGTTTTGTGGCATTTTTATCAATCATTTTTCTTTTTTACTACTAATGGCGGCGATCAGCGATTTTTTTTCGTGACTGCGACGTTACGGCGGACACTTCGGACAATTTTGACACATTTTTGGGACCATTGTCATTTTCACAGCGAAAAGTGCTATACAAATGCACTGATTACTGTGAAAATTACAATGGTAGTTTAGGAGTTAACCACTAGGGGGCGCTGTAGGGGTTAAGTGTGACCTCATATGTGTGTCTAACTGTAGGGGGGCGGGGCTGGACGTGTGACGTCAGTGATCGTCTTTCTCTATATCAGGGAACAGGCAATCAGTGACACTGCCACAATGAAGAATGGGGAAGGTGTGTGTACACTCACCTCTGCCTGTTCTTTAGCATTGTAACAAGATGTTTTTTTCCGAGCATGCGTCTAATGGATCCCGAGCATGCGTCTAATGGATTCCGAGCATGCGTCTAATGGATCCTGAGCATGCGTCTAATGGATTTCGAGCATGCGTCTAATGGATTCCGAGCATGCATGTTTTTTTTTTCGCATTGGAATTGCATACAGACGAGCTGAGCCAAGAAAAATGAAGTTCAATGATTCCGAGCATGCGTCGAATTGATTCTGAGCATGCGTGTTTTTTTTTCCGCGCCTCGGAATTGCATACAGACAATCGTAATTTCTTCCAAGAGATTTTCCCGTCTGAAAAAATTAGGAACCAGCTCTCGATATTTTTTCCCCTTGGCGGAAATTCCAACAGAAAAATTCCGATGGAAATTTCCGACCAAAGTCTCACTTCGGACTTTTTTATAGGGTGGTCCCCATACCACTTTTTTAGGACGGAGTACAAGTACCGATACTTTTTTTTTATGTACTCGCCGATACCGAATACCGATACTTTTTTTAAATGTGTCCCCAAATGCAGCCATGTCCCCCACATATGCAGCCATGTCCCCCCACATATTGCAGCCATGTCCCCCACATATGCAGCCATGTCCCCCCACATATTGCAGCCATGTCCCCCCACATATTGCAGCCATGTCCCCCCATATTGCAGCCATGTCCCCCCACATTGCAGCCATGTCCCCCACATATTGCAGCCATGTCCCCCCACATATTGCAGCCATGTCCCCCCACATATGCAGCCATGTCCCCCACATATTGCAGCCATGTCCCCCCCACATATTGCAGCCATGTCCCCCCACATATTGCAGCCATGTCCCCCACATATTGCAGCCATGTCCCCCCACATATGCAGCCATGTCCCCCCACATATTGCAGCCATGTCCCCCCACATATTGCAGCCATGTCCCCCACATATTGCAGCCATGTCCCCCACATATGCAGCCATGTCCCCCCACATATTGCAGCCATGTCCCCCCACATATTGCAGCCATGTCCCCCCACATATGCAGCCATGTCACCCAAACATATGCAGCCATGTCCCCCCACATATGCAGCCATGTCCCCCCACATATTGCAGCCATGTCTCCCACATATTGCAGCCATGTCCCCCCACATATGCAGCCATGTCCCCCACATATTGCAGCCATGTCCCCCCACATATGCAGCCATGTCCCCCCACATATGCAGCCATGTCCCCCACATATGCAGCCATGTCACCCAAACATATGCAGCCATGTCCCCCCACATATGCAGCCATGTCCCCCCACATATGCAGCCATGTCCCCCCACATATTGCAGCCATGTCTCCCACATATTGCAGCCATGTCCCCCCACATATGCAGCCATGTCCCCCACATATTGCAGCCATGTCCCCCACATATGCAGCCATGTCCCCCCACATATGCAGCCATGTCCCCCACATATGCAGCCATGTCCCCCCACATATTGCAGCCATGTCCCCCCACATATTGCAGCCATGTCCCCCCACATATGCAGCCATGTCCCCCACATATTGCAGCCATGTCCCCCACATATGCAGCCATGTCCCCCACATATGCAGCCATGTCCCCCCACATATTGCAGCCATGTCCCCCCACATATTGCAGCCATGTCCCCCCACATATGCAGCCATGTCCCCCACATACAGCCATGTCCCCCACATATGCAGCCATGTCCCCCACATATTGCAGCCATGTCCCCCCACATATTGCAGCCATGTCCCCCCACATATGCAGCCATGTCACCCAAGCATATGCAGCCATGTCCCCCCACATATGCAGCCATGTCCCCCCACATATTGCAGCCATGTCTCCCACATATTGCAGCCATGTCCCCCCACATATGCAGCCTTGTCCCCCACATATTGCAGCCATGTCCCCCCACATATGCAGCCATGTCCCCCCACATATGCAGCCATGTCCCCCACATATGCAGCCATGTCACCCAAACATATGCAGCCATGTCCCCCCACATATGCAGCCATGTCCCCCCACATATGCAGCCATGTCCCCCCACATATTGCAGCCATGTCTCCCACATATTGCAGCCATGTCCCCCCACATATGCAGCCATGTCCCCCACATATTGCAGCCATGTCCCCCACATATGCAGCCATGTCCCCCCACATATGCAGCCATGTCCCCCAAACATATGCAGCCATGTTCCCCACATATATGCAGCCATGTCCCCCACATATATGCAGCCATGTCCCCCACATATGCAGCCATGTCCCCCACATATGCAGCCATGTCCCCCCACATATGTAGCCATGTCCCCCCCATATTGCAGCCATGTCCCCCCACATATGCAGCCATGTCCCCCCACATATGCAGCCATGCCCCCCCACATATTGCAGCCATGTCCCCCACATATTGCAGCCATGTCCCCCACATATTGCAGCCATGTCCCCCACATATTGCAGCCATGTCCCCCACATATTGCAGCCATGTCCCCCACATATGCAGCCATGTCCCCCACATATTGCAGCCATGTCTCCCACATATTGCAGCCATGTCCCCCACATATGCAGCCATGTCCCCCCACATATGCAGCCATGTCCCCCACATATTGCAGCCATGTCCCCCACATATGCAGCCATGTCCCCCACATATGCAGCCATGTCCCCCATACCTAATGATGATGCCGCCGCCGCCACGTTAATCACCGCGCGGCGAACATTACAGACACCTTTCGTTTGAATAGCTGTTTTTCCTGCCACGCCGTGTAAAGGACACTCCCCCTTGCTCGGGATTGGACAGATCCGTCCAATCCCGAGCAAGGGGGAGTGTCTATACACGGCGCGGCAGGCATAACAGCTATTCAAACGAAAGGTGCCTGTAATGTTCGCCGCGCGGTGATTAACGCGGCAGTGGCGGCTTTGCGATAGACGGCGGGGGGGGGCAAGTATTCTATTTAGGCATCGGGGGTATTTGCGGGAGTACAAGTACTAAAGTAGTAAATACTGGTATCGGTATCGGGACAACCCTACTTTTTTACCTGTCGGAATTTCCGCGATCGCGTGCACGCGGCATTAGGTCAGAACAACCAATGAGAACTCTTTATAATAGTCAGCTGATGAATCGGCATTGAAAGGCCAGTTGCTATTTGGCGGGCGGCGCTCCGCCCATTGCGTTGTGTTCAGTAAAGGAACGATTGGCGGGACCGTACGATCGTTATTTCCGCAGCCTCTGGAGGACACAATAAGGGTCATAGATTTGTGTGATCGGCGACGGCGATTGGCTGGCAGGTGCTCCCTAATCTTCGCCTTTTGCCTGTCACAGCGATCATAATTTTTATTTTCAATTAAAGCGCCGTGTTTGTTGTCGGGGGGGGGGGGGTAATGTGCGGCGCGCGTGTCAGGAGGTTGTTAGCTGGAGGGTGGGGGTTGGGCCCTGACAGCGCCGGGAGCCGGGGCCTTTCTTCCAGGACGACTAACAAGATGTAAAAGAGCCGTGACAGCGCGCCGCTGACAAACTGCCTGTAAATATGCCGGCTGGTTCACCTTCACACCGCAGCCAAAATAAATTGGGGAAGTGATCAGCGGAACATTTCCCAGAGCCGCCAACGTTCTCCGGCATCGGCTTCCAGGCGGGTAATGAAGCTCGTTGGCTGGATGTAATTGCCTGACGGTATCGCTCTGGCACCGGGTGCCGCCGGTGGCGCTGCCCAGAATCCGGACTGCACTGGACTCTCCGGCTGGTGGGGGTGGGGGGGGACTTGTTTCCTATTTGCTGACTTGTCCATAGAAGTCTCAGTCCAGACAGACGGATATTTATTGAAGCGATCCGATGTCTCCTACCAGGTTAGCGGCTTTGTCGCTGTTCGGCAGCTGAGAGTCCGCGTTTAACGCTTCCGTAAAGTGATGATAAACACCAAAAGTGGAACTTCCTCTGGTGCAACATTTTGCCCCTTTCAGGGGGAGGGGGGGAACAGGCAACCTGTTTCTTGACAGGTCCCCTTCCCCACTTCCGGAGACGGGGTCGCGGGCCGATCGTCTGGAAGTTTGGCCCCCCTTCTCCTTCCCCCCGCTGCCGGGCCAATTAGAAAGTACAGCGTGTTTTGCGCATGCTCAGTAGGGATCTAGCCGTCGGGGTGCCAACATTATGGGTTTCCTGGACAGGTCAGTGTATTTATAGCGGCAGACTTTAAATATTTTTCAAATAAAATAATGTGGCGTTCACATTTATTTTATTTTATCTTTATTTCTTTTATTTTTATTTTACTTTTAATTTCTTTTATTTTTATTTATTTTATTTTTGTTCAAGGATGAAGCAGAGCTGTGGGGGGAGGCTAAGCAGGCTCCACCCACTACAGAAGGGGGTGGAGGCAAGACCGTCCTCTCCTCTGCCCCCTGTCCCCTCCGTTTTCTCCTCCGTCCCCACTGTCCTCTCCTCCGTCCCCTCCGCTTCTCCTCCATTCCCCCGACTTCTACTCTGTATCTCTCCATCCCCTCTGTCTCCCCTCCGTACCCCCTGTCCTCTCTTCTGTCCCCCCTGTCCTCTCCTCCATCCCCCCGTCGCCCAGTCCTCTCCTCTGTCCCTTTCCATCCACTCTGTCCCCCCTCCATCCCCTCCGTTTTCCCCTCTGTCCCCCACGTCCTCTCTTCTGTCCTCTCCACCGTCCCCTCCGTTTTCTCCTCCATTTCCCCGTCTTCTACTCTGTCCCTCTCCATCCCCTCTATTCTCCCCCGTCCTCTCTGTCCCCCCCGTCCTCTCTTCTGTCCCCCCTGTCCTCTCCTCTGTCCCTCTCCATCCCCTCCTTTTTCTCCTCTGCCCCCCTGTCCCCTCCGTACCTCCCATCCTCTCCTCTGTCCCTCTCCATCCCCTCTGTCCACTCCGTACCCCCTGTCCTCTCTTCTGTCCCGCCATCCTCTCCTCTTTCCCCTGTGTCCCCCTCTGTCCCCCCTCCATCTCCTCTGTTTTCTCCCCCGTCCTCTCTGTCCCCCCAGTCCTCTCTTCTGTCCCCCCTGTC